>JADRCD010236395.1:15000-32283 GCA_019843815.1 Montemys delectorum | reverse complement strand
TTTTTTTTTTGTTATTAGCATTGTCTGTAGGCAGAATTAAGATGCAGGCCAGCCTTCAGGAAAAAAAAAAAAATTTACATCTAGACAATTTCAGGCCAAGAGGCAGAAATGCAAAGAAAAAGTGAAAAGTTTGCCTCAAGCAAATAATTGAGTCAGAAAATAGAAGGAAAAAAAAATGAACAGGAGCACTTGTGAGGTGGGGGAAACGAAGGATGAGACCATTATTATCAGGAAGTATTTAGTGTCAGTCTGAATGCAGAAGTTTTGCTGATTTCTAATAAGATCTTGGTTGGAGAGCAGGACATGTTTAGTGAAAAGGAACTTTTAAGAGTGAGAAAATACGAATAGATTAGATACTGACATATAGTACTATTTTGGGAGGTACTGGTAAAATCAATGAGAAATTCAATAAAAATCATTCACATGAGAATTTCTTGAATCTTCTAGCTCAACTTTCTGTGTACACTCATGCATTAATTTAAATAAGTTTGAGTTAGAGCTCACTGTATCTTAAGAATAGTAAAAAAAAAAACAGTTATTAGATTTTTAAAGTCTTCAGTCCTGGCTGTGTTGGGACGTGCTTCTTATCCCAGTATTTGGAAGGCTTAGAAACAGTAGAACTTTGTAGAGTGTGCCAGTAGTAACAACTGAGTTGAGAAAATAAAAAAAAAGGAAGAAAAAAATGAAGAAAGAAGAAGGAAGGAAGGAAGGAAGAAAAGAAAGAAAGAAAGAAAGAAAGAAAGAAAAGAAAGAGGAAGGAAGGAAGAAAGGAAGGAAGAAGGAAAAGAGAGAAGAAAGAAAGGTGAAAGGAAGGGAAGAAAGTAATATTTCTGGTACTTATTTTTTTTGATAGTTAATTTTAAAATTGTATATCCTATTGAGAAATGCAAGTGATATTATTGACCATTAAAATTTTAAATTTTTTTTACTTAATTTACATTGTATATAATTACAATGCTCTCCACCCTTTACTGCCTCCAAATCCTCTTGTATGTCCTCCTCTGCTTTCTCCAAATTCACATTATATTATTTTCTTTTAATCATTGTTACGTATCTATATGCATATACTTATACTCTTAAAAATATAAATATACCATAATCAATATTGTCACTTGTATACATGTTTACAAGTTTTACCACTTGGTATTGGATAACCAATTGGTATATTCTTCTATAATTTAATAATCTTAAAGTAATTAATATTATTTCCAATAACAACCAGTATATTATTTCCCTTAACAAATCCTATGTAGAGAAAGAATTTTATACATCTGAAGTAATTAACAATAACCCTACTTTGTTACCTTGCAAAAAGGCAATAGTTGTCTTTTATATTTTCCAATGATTTGTCATTTACAGAAAGACCTAATTCCATAGGTATTTTTAAATTTATCTTATTCACATATGTCCTTTATTATAGAACCCATGTATTTTAGGGGATTTTGAGGTGGTTTAAGTCAATCAATCCAATTTAAATTAAATTAATATTTTTATCCTTTTGTTTTGTTATTGTGGTTTTGAGACAGGATTTCTCTATTTATACCTGGCTGTCCTAGAATCCACTCTGTAGATGAGGGTGGCTTCAAATTCAGAAATATGCCTGCGTTTACCTCCCAAGTGCTAAGATTAAAGGCATGTACCATCACCACCAGGCATAACAAAAATATTCAATTAATAGACATTCCAGATTCATTTTATTGTGTATATTTATGTCTTAGTTAAGGTTTCCATTGCTGTGAAGAAACACTATGACCAAAGCAATTTCTTATAAAAGAAAACATTTAATTGAGGTTGGCTTAGAATTTCAGAGGTTCAATCTGTTAGTGTCATGGCAGGAAGCCTAGCAGCATGCAAGTAAACACAGTATTGGAGGGGCTGAGAGTTCTACATCTTGATCTGCAGGTAGCAGGAGATTGTGTGTTACACTATGTGAGGCTTAGGCATATGTGACCTCAAAGCCCACGTCTATAGTGCTATACTTCCAACAAGAAGGTCACATCTCCTTATAATGCCACTCACTATGGATAAACATTCAAACACAAGAGTCTATGGGGGCCATTCCTATCAAACTACAACCATTTATAAGTAATGTTGTGATCTGTGTGTGTGGATAGGTGTTTTTTTTTTTTTGAAATTTAGAAATACATAGTAAATTATTCTGAAATATTTTTTTGCAGAGTTTGTATTGCTGCAACAAAGTATTCTGACCAAAAGCAACTTAGAGATGATATTTTTGTCTCAGAGCTTATAACTGTGTGAAAGGAACACAAAGCAGGAATCAACACAGAAACCTGAAGACAAAACTGAATAAGAAGCTATAGAGGAAAACTGCCCACTGGCTTTTCCCTCAACTGCTTGTTCAATTTATGATTTATTCTATTTAGAACCAAATATCCAGTAGTAACATCACTCCTAATTCAACTTGATGATGAGAAAAATTCCTGCATCTATATCTCAGGGAATATTGAAGAGGTGGGGGAAACTTTTGAAAGCTGAAGGACCAGAAAGTCTACTTTGAGTTTTATCTCAGAGGTGACAGGGAAATATCACCCATAAATCTTCAACACTGTGGTGTTGAAATAAGGCTTGACAAAGAGCAAAATGAATAAACATTCTACCAAGGAAAGTTAGAGGCAGTGATTTCAAGGGACTATATCTCTAGACAAACATAGGCACATAAAGAATCAAGAGAGCTTGGTAAATAGTGTCTTCTTTTGATGAGTCCCATATTTGATTTTCCAATATCAAGTAGCTAGCCCTCAAATAATACACATGCAAGATAGGTTTTCACTATCTCTTATTTAGAAATGTACATGAAAATAACAATAAGATACCACCTCAATTAACATTACATTAACTCACAGGTTTAAGGGATACATTTGTACATATATTTATATTCATATAATTAACAAAGAAACCCTCAAGTTAAGGGAATTCAATAGGGGTTTATTTGGAAATGATTGTAGTAGAGAGAGGGAAGAAAATGACATAGTTCATTTTAACTAAAATTGATATAACTTCTAATGAAGGCAATGTCAATGTTTAACTCAAAATGCAATTTTCTAACATTCCTGAATAAATTGTCAACTGATTACAAGTTATGAAATATTAATTGCTGAAAACATGTCTACACAGGAAAGTTAGGTATTCATACCCAATTTTCACTATTCATAACTCACTCCCAAGAAAAGCTATCATTTCTCAATCACTATTTACACTTATCACTATAAATTTCTTTAATAGTAATTATTGTTACAATCTGATGATTTCATGTGCAAAATAAACTAATTATATTTGACAAGGAAGAATAAAATTTAATTATGGCAAGACATAACAGGTTCAAGAGAGCATTCTCAGGAGCATGTATTCTGTATCTTTCATGGTTTTTAACCGTTATGTACAGTGCTTCTGAGAGAGCCATTTCTCCTGGGCTGTAATCACAAATCTTACAGTAGAATCTATCAACAACCCAATTACAAGAAAACAGCAAGATTAAAAGTCAGCAAATACCCTAAGTTGACAACAACAACAAAATAAACATAGATAGTTGAAAAGTAGTCTTAAAGGTTTTTCACTATCTCTTATTTAGAAATGTACATGAAAATAATAAGATACCACTTCAATTATTTTGCTTATTATAAAAAAGATAATAGGTAATGGCTGAAAAGGCTATGAAAAAAGGTTGTATTCCAGTACACTTTGGGGAGTACTGTTTTTTATAGGTCAGTGGTTATGGGAAACTACATAGAGATTTAACTCCAAAATTAAAAGTAGAACTACTGTGTGATGTAGGTATTCCACTGATGATATATGACCAAAGTAAAATAAATGCACATATGAAAGTTATATGTATTATTTATATAAGTAAAATTATGGAATCAACCTAAGTGCCTCTAAATTGATGTCTGCATATAAAAATTGTGATATATATATATATATATATATATATATATATATATATATACCTTGAAAAACTAGTTTATCTTTTTATATAGAAGGAAGCAATCTGTCATTTTAAGCAGTGTGGTTTCCCATAATGGTCTCCATCTGTTGCAAAGAATACCAAGAGCTACATTTACCTGTGGGTATAAAAATAAAGTTTTGTTACACAGTTATGAGTTGCACTGGTTTAGTAAAGTGGTCATAAGAGGGTTGCCTCTAAGATATATGAGCTCATTACCCCGGGGGACAGGGTTTGGCTGTTTTGAGTACCAGACATGATTCTCTCACTGAGCCCCATTGAGCAGGAGTTATTTGAAGTAGTCAGCCCTTGGTTACCATGAAGATGTGAGGGCCACTGCTGTACCTAGGGTTCCCTAGCCCTGATGATCATTGATGGGATTGCTTAGCATTGCAATGGAGTAGGACTTCTTCCCTAGGATGGTTGCATAGCGCCTTCTATTGCTATGGAACTTAGTGGTCGAAGAGAAAGTTTCCAAGTCAGATCTGAGCTCTGAGTTCCCAAGTCCTGTATCTGAGGAGTAATGGCACCTTTGGAATCAGAGATCTATCTTTAGTACCTGGGAAGCAGACAAGGACTTCAATAATAGCATATCGTTCTGGCAACTACCTGTAGTCTGGAAACAAAAACAGGAAAGAGAGGTTCTCATGCCTAATACAAAATTTCAGATGATCTATGGCTCTTGGTGGTGAGCGCTTGTCAGTTGAAGGGCACTTAAGTTGTTTTCATCTCTTCACTCTTGTGAATAGCAGTAGCAAGGAGCATGGCTGAGTATCTATGGTATAGGGTGGTGACCCCTTTGGGTATATGCCATGGAGTGATACAAGTATAATGGTAGATTTATAGGAGCCTTTGGGAGTGTTCCACACAGAAATCCGGAATGGCTGGACCTGTCTGCAGTTACATTAAACTTATTTTTGTGAGTTCCTTTTTCCCTTCCTTTTTAGTACTTGTCAGGTGTTTCATTAATCTTATCAATTCTGACCAGTGTACAATATATTTCAGTACTGTATAAATATAGCCTGAATTTGAAATAATCATAGGTAGCATATCTATATTCATATACATGGATATGTATGCAGGTTTATTAGAATATAAAGCCTCAAATCAAAACAAATGTCAGCAAATTGTTTTAATAAAGATGTTAACAATATTCATTTATTGGGAAACCAACAATGTTTGTAATGCGTTGTACTAAAAACTCAAAGTACACATGCAGAACAATTCTGTGAATGTGCTAAGTCTCATTTGCAAAATAAATCCTAGATTTGAAATAACTTCTGTATTCATGAACACACTAATATTTAATAGTTGCTGTTGGTATGCATAGAACAAACAATACCTACAATAAGTCATGAGTGGAAGAAATTCTCAAGGACCCCAACTTCTTACTGTTGGTGTATTGTCTGGGGATATGTTCAGAGTGAGGAAAAGTCATTGTCTGCAGGTTTGTATACTTTACTGAACTCATCCAGTTCAAGCTTATTACTTTACACTCTTATTTATTTCACCAATGATCTTTATTAAAAAATAAATGGGTCTCAAAGAAAAATTAATAGTCATGAATACAAGAAATAAATCTATGAGGGAGAGGAGAGTCAGGAGATGAAGAGTGTGGAAAAGAGAGTAGTCAGGATATATTATATATAAGTGTGCAAAACTATCAAAAGAACAAATTTAACAGTTAGTTGTAAAATAGCTAAAGATCTAAATGTAAGAACTGAAGCTGTCGAGTTATGAGAAATGGAGAGTGCTTTGTCACTGATTATTTAGATGAGATGCTACATGGAATGTGAAAAGTGAGAGGGCAAACGGATGAGGCTACAAGTATTGAAAATGCTTCCACACAATGAAAACTAACAGTGGAGATCACCTACAGATCTGGAGAAAATCTGTGAAAACTACTCATCAATAAGAAAAACCAACAATGCACAAGGAGCAAACAAAACTATTTAATAGAAAATATGACAGTACCTGATTTTCAAATTGGCAGTAGAGTTAAATCGAAATTTTTAAAATTTATTTACTTATTATCTTTAATCATTTTTTTCTTTTTACAGTCTAGTTGTTATCCCCATCTTGATCTTCCCAGTGTCAGTTCCTCATCCCATTTCTCCTCCCCCCACTGACTCCAAGAGGATGTTCTCTCCTCAACCCCTCTGGTTTCCCCACTCTCTGGGGCCTCAAGTTTCTTGAGAGTTAGATGCATCTTCTCTCACCACCAAGGCCAGACCCAGCAGTCCTCTGCTGTTTATGTGAGGGACCTTGGGCCAGCTAGTGTATGCTGCCTGGTTGGTGGCTCATTGTTTGAGAGAACTCAGGGGTCCAGGTTAGTTCATACTGCTGGTCTTCCTATGGGGTTGCCCTCCTCTTCTGCTTCTTCCATCCTTCCCCCAATTCAACCACAGGGTCCTTGACTTCAGTCCAATGGTTGAGTGTAAGTATCTACATCTGTCTTGGTCAGCTACTTGTTGGGCCTCTTGGAGGACAGCCATGCTAGGCTCTTGTCTTTAAGAACTCCATAGCATCAGTAACAGTGTCAGACCTTGGAGCCTCTCAAGATCTCAAGATGGATCCTTTAAAATTTGCATGCTCGCCGTAACTTAAGTTATTGAAGTATAAGTTCAAACCTCAGAAAATGCTCATGCCGTCTCAGTGTGAGTAGTTATTATCAACTTTTCACATCCTTCTAAGTTTGATATGAAAGACATCAAGAGGGACTGGAGGGATGGCTCAGTGGTTAAGAGCACTAGCTACTCTTCCTAGAGGTCCTGAGTTCAATTCCCAGCAACCACATGGTGGCTCACAACCATCTGTAATGGGATCTGATGACCTCTTCTGGTGTGTCTGAAGACTTGACAGTGTACCAATATACTTAAATTAAATAAGAATCTTTTTTTAAGAAATTTTAATATTTTTTTAACTTTTTACACTCCATATTTTATTCCTGCTACCTCCCGGATCTACTCTCCAACTGTTCCACATCCCATACCTCCTTCCCAGCTCCCTGTCTCCACGCAGATGACCCAACCCCACCCCACCTGACCTATAAATTCCCTAGGGCTTCCAGTCTCTTGAGGGTTAGTTGCATCATCTCTGAATGAACACAAAACCAGAAGTCCTCTACTGTATGTGTGTTGGGGGCCTCATATCAGTTGGTGTATGCTGTCTGTTTGGTAGTCCAGTGTTTGAGAGATCTCGGGGTCCAGATTAATTGAGACTGCTGGTCCTCCTACAGGATCGCCCTTCTCCTCATCTTCTTTCAGCCTTCCCTAATTCAATACCAGGGGTCAGCTGCTTCTGTCTATTGATTGGGTTCAAATATCCGCATCTGATTCTTTCAGCTGCTTGTTGGGTCTTTTGCAGGGCAGTCGTGATAGCTCTCTTGATAAAAATCAAAGATTTTTATAAGAATCATTTATTTTTTTTTGTTAAATAATATTTTAAAATCTCATTCTAAGTTCTACATCATGGAGTCTTCCAGAAATACTGGCTATTTATTTTTTAATTCTAACCAATCAACAGTAAATTTAGCTATAAATATTTTTTCTTATTTTAATGATTCACCTCTTTTTATTTGAACTATGTAAATATCCAAATGCCATACTTTTTCATGAGCCTTAATATTATATAAAAATTACAAAATTGGGAATTTTATGAATTCTTTTGAAGTATTTTATTTATTTATGTTGCTGAATATATGTCTGTATGTTACCTGAATGCATTCTCTGTGGGGAGTATGGAATTTAGTGAAACTGAAATGGTAAAAGCTTTGTGGGTGCTGGGAATCACCTCATGGACTCAGAAAGAAAAGCTATTACCCTTATCCACTGAGCCATGTCTCTGTCTCCTATTATACATGTTCTATGTGGGCAAGGAACAATTACTAATATTTATACTAATGCAATGGTAATATTATAATGTCTATTTGTATATTATTGTTTTACAGATGCTCCTAAGTTTGTTTCAAATCAGACAATGTATTACTCTTGGGAAGGAAATCCAATCAATATAAGTTGTGATGTGAAAGCAAATCCACCTGCATCAATCCACTGGAGAAGAGAGAAACTGGTTTTACCAGCTAAAAATACGACTCATTTAAAAACTCACAGTGTAGGAAGGAAGATGATACTTGAGGTATGCTTTTATATAAACATCAATAATGATATTTTTTAGCAGATATTACAAGAGAATAGAATTAAATTTCTATAATAATACATTGAAATATTTATATAAACTATATATTTACTTTTTAAATTTTAATTTATTTTGGCACAACATTCTATTTATTGTGAGTGATCTGTCTTCATATATCCAGAAATATTTTTCATAAATTCACATTTTGAAAGTAAAGTATGATGATGTCAAAAATAATAAGAAACTGATATGATACTTTAGATTTTAACAGTCAGTTATTTAGCTTTAGTGCTGACAATGCCTCTGACCATTTAGAACTGCTATTCTTTGGCTGGCATATAAAAGCTATTGTTGGTTAATAATGTGTAATTCTAGAATATGTTCCTAAATAAAGCACTTTGGGGGGATATCAATGATTATGTATATGTTGGAAATATTTAAAATTTCACTTAATATTTGATAATGTACATTTGGTTATTTCACCTTATATTTTGGGAAGGTTTTTAATCTTCCACTTTTGCATTTTATTACTTTTATAACCTTATTACCAAAGTTTAGAAAGAACAACTTAATATCAGATTTATTTAGATATAGTGTTCCAGACTGCTCTGGTAGTAGTAGTTTAGCATTATACACCTGGACAGAGCTTCAGAAGGTGTGACAAGGTAGTGGGGAATTATCTTTATATTAGATGAGAAGTAGAAGGCAAGAGACCGTTTGTACCAGATGGCCTTTTATACTTTTTGTTTTCAATTTCTTTTGTCCTGGTCTTAGACTTTAGGATGGTGCAGCCCAGATTAAGAATCCTCTCAAGGAACATACTCACAGGGACACACACAGAGACATTGTCAGTCAAAACCAAACTTCACACTGAATTTCTTGTAAAAACCATTGTTTGAGGCTGGAGAGATGGCTCAGCAATTAAGAGCTCTGACTGCTTTTCCAGAGGTCTTGAGTTCAAATCCCAGCAATCTCATGGTGGCTCATATCCATCCTTACAGATATATATATATATATATATATATATATATATATATATATATATATGGAAAAAATACATTATTTGATGTAAGGTCCATATTACCTTCTTAGAAGGCTTAGTTAATTCTTCCTTCCTTGTTTGTTTCCTGATTTGCTTTCTTCATTTTTTCCTTGATTTATATTTCCCATTTTTTTCAATCTACACTCTGTTAAGTGATTTCTATTTTTATTAACCATAACATAATAAAGTAATTACTGGTCATAAACTTGTAAAGCCTAGCTTCTTGGTTGCTTTGTTCCATGAGTGTGACAGTCTATGAATTCAGCCTTTTATTTTTTGTTAAGTTCTCAGTTCAGCATCCAGCCAGTTTTCTCCTTCATAAACTAAGCCTTTTGAAAATGGTTCAAGAGGAAATGTCTTTTTTATAAACTATTATTTTTTATAACAAACAAAAACTCTGCTGGAGTCACAATCCTTGTTATGTTTATGTTGCTTCAGTGTGGTATTGATGCCCAAAACACCATCTTCCTTGTTTAACATCCTAAAATCTTTCTCACATGACTGTGGGATAAGAAAAAAAGTTTTGCTAGTATATTTGTAATAGAATGAAATTAGCCTGGTTTATAAAAAATCATATATGAAGATAATGAGCTTCTAATTCATCTCAGGATCGTCAAAGGGAGTTAAATAGGAGTACTAAACTGTTAAGTTATGAACTTTCTTTAGAGGGACAGCTACTAGAAGTGCTCTCTATACTATTCTTGTTCAGAATAATCATCTTCAATAAACCTCAAAATTGTGCTCTTTTCAATAGCCTTCTATTACATAAGATGATTTCTTCTCTCTTGTAGGGTAAGGTTGGAATTAATGGTCATTTCTTATTATTAGCATAGCATTTCTTTAAGTAATTACTGGAATTGAAATTGATATGTATTAACATCATCAAATATCTTTGAAGAATTGTGACTGAAGAATTCCTGCACATTAGAATTATACAGAGTTAGCCCCAACTTTCATCAGTTAATGCCATGAATGTTAACTTAATTATAGATTTTAATCTATGAAACTGTGGTCAGATCTTTTCCTAATCAAATAGAAAATGAAATCAAGGTAATTATTACAGATTTAAAAATTCTGTTTATAGCATTTTCACAAGACATTCTTTTCTTGTAAAATATATTTCATGAAAAATTAAAATTATGCAGGTCTGTAGATAAACATTGAACTCAAAATGAGGCGTAATGACTTACTTATATTCTCAACACATCAGAATCAGAGGCCAGGATATCCACAGAAAGTTCAAAGAGAGCTTGAGTGAGCTTAGAGTGAATTCGAGGTCAGCTTGGAATACAGAACAAGATCATGCCAGCAAAAGAAATCAAAGCAAAACTAGTAAAGAAAGAAAACAATGTAGAATCTATTTTTAGTAGCAACATTCTATTTTCAACTTTACAGTTGCTTTGGTTTATATTGACTCCAAGATATGTTTTCCAAATGGTATGCTTATCAGAAGATAAATAATTTTGCCATTGAATACATGCATCAAAATGAATACATTGATCCAATTGATGAATTGATAGAGCTTGAAGCACTTCAACTTTGAATGCCCAGCTTTGTGGATTTGTCTTTAAAAATCTTAGCATTCATTATACAGACTGAGCAGGTGCCATTTATACATTTAGAAATACAGCTTAATTGTAGATTTTAATCTATGAAACTGTGTTCAGATCTTTTCCTAAATAAACAGAAAATGAAACCGAGGCAATTATTACAGAGGTATAAAATTCTATTTATAGCATTTTCACAAGGCATTCTTTTCTTGCAAAATATATTTCATAAAAAATTAAAACAATGCAGATCTGGAGATAAACATTGAATTCAAAACACGTATGCACGTGAAAACAAAGAGTAAAGCAATGATTGAAAGACAGAAAGGAGAATATATTGGTGTGTTTGCAGAGGGCAAATAAATGGATACATTTTATGTGAAAGTTAAAAAATTTGAAGTCACAAAAATAATAGTCATAAAATATGTTTGCCTTATTTATGAATGTTGGCTGGATAAAGAGTTCTATGAGAAGTTATATGAAAATAATTAAACAATTATACAAGTAGTAGGTGTGCTTCATATTTTAAAATATTCTTGATGTTTTAGCACTTTAATTTTTATTAATATGATTATTTTTAGATTGCCCCCACATCAGATAATGACTTTGGACGATATAACTGCACTGCTACTAACCGTATAGGCACAAGATTTCAGGAATATATTCTTGAGTTAGCAGGTGAGTAAAGGAGAGTAATATTTAACATTTATAAAATAACTTTATATTTAGATGGAGTTTTAATTTAGTAAAGTTTTATTAACTAATTTTATATGTGGTCAACAATATTTTTAGCTTTATAAGTCATAATACTAAGAATTATTTGAAAGAAAAAATCAAGGCTTGCAAACTAGAACAAAAACATTTACATAATAAACAGTGAACACTTAATATTTGAAGTTCATTTTAAATTTAATTTCTTCTCATATAAATATGTGAGATTTTTAAAATAGGTAATGTATATTTGAGATAAAATTATATTTAAAATAATGTAAAAGGATACTTTGACATAGTCATACATTAAAGTACTCAAAATTAAGTCAGTTTTGTTGAAATCTAGTATAAATCACTCAAGAGTCTTGAGTCTCTTCTACAGAAGATGTGCAAAAATTCTATGAGGAGATAATGTAATAAACATAGTTTAAAATTATTTTTAATTTGTCATCATAGGAAGTACTTTAAAATTGGCAAACCTATCATATATTTCATTATCTAACTGATGAATTTCAACACCAATAATGAGAAAATTAGACATCAGGCCTGTGAGAGCCATTCAAAAGGGCACAGAATAATGTCTGTGATATTTCTTCCCAAAAGCTTGAAGTAAATATAATCTGAGGAAGTGTGATACTTAGGAACATGTCTCTAGTGTAGTAAGCAGAAGCCAGAGTTCTCCTCAAGTCCAAAGGCTCAGACAAAAACAACTCTTCCATATACTTTGGCTGTTAATGTCCTGTAAAATAATAATATTTTTAAATACAATGAAACTTTGAAATAAAGTATATTAATATACATAAGTATATATATAATTATATGAGAAAAAATAATGTGATATTGAAAAAATAACTATCTGTGGCTCAAATATTGGTAATAAGTAGCATTTTAGATATTGTATAATCTCTCATTAATAGTAGCTCTTTCTAGAAGTTGAAGGCATACTTTTTATTCAAAATTGGTATAACTTACAAAAAATATTTAAGTATGTTAAAAATGTCAAAACATTGTCCATCACATGATGATGCTAAATAGTAGCATTCTGATTCTATATTAATATAGAGATGAAGCACATAGAGACCAGCCATATACATTTATGAGTTGTACAGGTTATGTATGCCTTATGTTCTGTTTTGCTTTTTTTTCTGTTATAGAAAAATGGCTTGATAAATATATTATGACAGACATTTTCAGCTTAATTGACTCATGTTTAACTGTGACTACAGTTCTCATACAGTTCAGAGAAATTCATGAAATATTATTTTTTTATCTATTTATCAGATAGAATGGATACTCAGGGACTGTGAAACATACATTTAAACATGTTTGTGTGCAATATGAACAGTATTATGGTTTAACAATGAACATGAGAACATGTGAACTAGTTCAAAGGACTTCCCAGAGTAGGTCGCACCAGCAAGCTTCATTTCTATTTGCATCACCATTTTCTCCTGTGAACATAATGGATCAAGTTTGTTTATAATAATATTTACTTATTTTTATTCATCCTGCTAATAAAGGATATCCATAATATTGTATGTTATAATACAGTGACTTTGTTCATATATACTATAGGTAATGTTGTAATCATGATAATTCTTTAAATATTAACAAGTCTTTCTCTTGAGTTCTTCTGTTGGATAGTTTGAGTGAATGATACTAAGAAAGCTATCATCATTGAACATATCCATCGGCTAAAAAATGGGCACCTCAATTTGATGCTGAGGTTTCTTATCCATGTGCCACAAAAGACATTAATATGTTTACCTAAATGGACTGATAGGCAAGTTTGTGTTTTCAAACCCCCAAGCATAAAGCAAATGCTCAACGGTAGAAGATAGCTGTTATTACAGTCTTAATGTAGTCCATACTGGCCTATTTTATTTTTAGTACATGTTAATGTGGCAATGCATTTTTAGTTACAATACACAAATTTGATACCATGGGTCAATGTTTGGTGAATAGAAAAGTACCTTGACTATTTTAAGCATTTAGTTTTTATAAATAACATTTTAAATTTTTTTCCTGTTAACTTATTTGACATGTTTTTTTTTTCCCCTCTTGCTATTAAGTGAAGTCTCAGATACTGGCACTGAACCATTGATTTTTTAAGCCTCAGGTCAAGGCCTGTACTTACCATTTTTAAAGTTCAGTTGTCATATTTGACTCATCTTTTTAACCTACAGAGACTCTGTCAAATTCAATGTTTCGGTTTTCTTTCCAAGATTGATTTAATTCACAAATATCATAAAACTTCCACTTATATTTCCATCTATGTCAGAGATAAAACTCTAGAAGTCACTTTGAAGAGCAGCGACCTGATTTGAGGTTAAGCTGTGTCAATTGAGCAGAATTTTGTAGATAGAGAGTAATAGACAGTCCAGTGGTCTATGTGATCAGAAAGCATTGTTCCTTAAAATACGTCTAAGTTACTTCATTTGAAACAGTCAGATTATCAACTAATTCTAAACCTGGTTCTCTCTATGAAATAGCATGGTATTCATTGCTGTATATATTTAGAAAATTCATGAAGTAGACAGGCATGTTCAGTGACTAATCACAAACTCCTTTGATTTTCTATTTATCATACTTTAAGAAAAGAACAACTTATGTTAATAATGATTTTCTTTAAAATCTGTCTGACCAATTTCTAAGTACTAGTTAACCACTTGTTCAACAAATATGTAGAGAGCTTCCTCTAGGTGCAATATACTCTTTTAGATCTCAGGGATGAAAGGGTGAACAAAAACGACACCTAGTCATTACCTAAGTTTGAGTTCAATACCTATGAGTTTCAATAGAACCTGAAATCAAAAACTTGGTAACAGGAAATTGATTTCTGATTGGTGTTCCTGGGAAAGCTTCAAATAGATGTCAGCTTTTGAACAGGGACTGAGTAAGAAAGAAGAAATGGGGCCAGTAAAAAGGGAAAGACTAAGCAGGTCAAGGTGACATTGACAACAGAAGTGCTGTGCTATGAAAGAGTAAGAGCTACTTTGAAATGAGCCGTTTAGTGGAGGACTGCAGAAAATGTGCTATGATCAGCTCAGGGTTTGGCAATGAGAACAGACAAATAATGAAATATCAAGTCACAGATTTCTTTTAAATATTTTTATATATTTTGTCAAAAACATAGAAGATTAAAAATTGGTGATGTTTATTTATAGTGCAGAATTCATTTATTTTGCAACAACAAGAGACTGCTTTAAGCTCAGGACACAGTGTGGACAAATGCTCCTTAGTGATTTTCCTAGGCAGTTTTGATTCAATAAAACACATGGTTATATACATAAATCGATGATATATGATAGAGAGATGAAAGATGATAGATAGATAGATAGATAGATAGATAGATAGATAGATAGATAGATAGATAGATAGTTAGATAGATAGACAGACACACAGACAGACACACAGACAGGTAAGGACAGACAGACAGAACTATACGTAATTCTTCCCCAATATACAAAGGGCTTAATGTGTGATACTTTATTGTCTTTTGAGACATAGTTGATGTTTCCAATTTAAAAGGATGTATGTGTGCATATGGCTTATGAGAGTATCAAGACTTACCTGTTTACAAAAAAGAATTCCCATTGACATCTTGATAGTAAATGAGCAGTCCAATGGAACATATTAGAAACCAGAGATAACACAATAAATTACTTCATTTGAGTCATTGTACTAAATACAAACAAATAAAACTGGAACTGCAATTTGTATATCTACTTTTAAGGAGATCTCATGAAGTTAAATAATCAAATTCTATTAATATTTCAATATAACAATCACTTTGAACTTTGAATTATGAATTTGAATTTTTGAATGCTGAAACTTGAAATTTATAGAACAATTTTTAAGGACTCAGATGTGACATGTTGAAATTTACAAATTTTCTTAATCTCTTTTCAATGAAAAATAACATTCATACTATAGCTGTAATTATGCTTTTCCCTCCACGATCCTTGGGATAATTACTACATTTATATCAAGTTCATTTCATACTGGCCAGCTACTCCTTATCAAGAGGCCAATCTAAAGTGTAGTTAATATACCTTGTCAATCCCTTTCAGAGAAAACTAGTTATTTTTCTTTGCCAGTCTATATTAATTTGAGATAGCTTCTTAGTTAGGGATGGGATGGTATACCCATTTCCACTTTGCAATGCCCGGAACATATCTGGCTTGTGTATTTGTAAGCCTCATGCATGCTACAACTGACTCTGTGAGGTGATACACACAGCAGTACTGCTGTGTCTAGATGATACTGTTCTCTTGGTGTTATGCATCATTTCTTGCTTTTATAATCGTATAATCTACTTTTCTGCATAAATCCTTGAGTGGTGAGGGGAGGAGTTTGATGTAGATATCCTATTATCATATTTATTGTCTTTTAAAAAGTACCTTAGAATGGAAACTATCTTGTGAAGCATCCTGTCTCACAAGCAGTTCACTCAGTAAACTCTAACATGGAATAAAGAGCAAATGAGGTACTTATAGTTCCTTTTGTGAGGCTCTTAATCATATGCATCAGAGCTCTGCCAATACTTCAATAAAAACATCTGTTAATATTTTCTCCTTGACAGCTGAGTTTCAACACTAAAAATTGAGAGACATCAGTATTAATATCAGCTCATTATTTAAAGAAAAAATAAATCTGTGTATGCCTTATTAGAAATAGAAGTGACAGTCTAAAAGATCCAGATGAAATACATCAGTACAGTTTATAAACTGATGCAGTTTATGCCTCTTACTGTTGTTGTGTCTTTGTGTTAGGGCGCTTTTTGTTACAACCCACTTACCATTTAGGACTTCAATCAGACAGGGGAGTTTCAATTGTTATCATAATTAAAATAAACTGATTACAGATCCTTGCCTTAAAAACCAAATGAACGAAAATACCATAGTCATTATGTAGGTTCCAGATACCAAAACAGCTTCTATGAGATCCAGAGTTCCATGCTGAGACTGTTGACTAGAGCTGGCTAACCTGTTGCCAAGCTACCACATTACTGTGTTGTATCCATACCTTATACATTGATTAAAACATGGATTGGGGATCTCAAATGGGCCCCCACTTTAGTGTCCGCAGATGCTGTTTTCTATGTGAGCCTCCTAAAAAAATAAGAATGAGATTCAATACTTCTGCTGGCCAAAGCTGTGGGAAACCACTATTCATTTAAAATGCCACAGTGAGCATGGGCAAGGAATATGTGGGATTTTCATTCCACGTGATAAAGGAGAGAACTATAAAATAGAAAACTATGTTGAGTAGGATCCTAGAAGATAGGATCTAAGTTTGGATTAAACAAATCATTTATAAACAACAATTTCTTCTGATGTCACAATGCTACGCAATGTGTTGTTAGAGTCTGAAGAAGGAAAAGGTGGCTCAGAGCCTTTGTCATCAATTCCCCATAACTCTTAGATATCTAGTTCTCAGAAGTGAACACAGTAGCAGGATTTAAGAAGTACATACTCAGGAAAATATAGAACCTTGTGGCTTCAATCATTATAATATTGCCTTACAATTTGTGCCACATAATACAAGATGTCAAACTCTTGTGTACCCTAGCTTAAGAATGGACACATAGAGCACCTCTAGCAAACACACAGACCACATCACAGTGGATGGTAGGGGCCAGTGAAGTGCTTTCCTCCATGGCAGAATAACACAAAATTGACTGAATTTTGTTTGTTTTGTTTTGTTTTGTTTTGTTTTACCACTTTTATTCAACATAATATTAGAATTCCTAACTAGAGTAGTTATGTAGGGGAATTATAACTCACTTCCAACTCATCTCCAACTTATGTTTGTTCTCACAATCTTATGTTTAAAACCCTAAATATTCCCAAACAAGCTGATAGAACAAATGATCATAAAAG
>JADRCD010236395.1:0-12500 GCA_019843815.1 Montemys delectorum | reverse complement strand
TAAAGGCATTTCTCATTTCAATACAAGCCTTCATTGGAATTAATAAGAAATTACCTGCGAATATGCAGGTTAGATTGTGAACCTGTAGTCAAAGTATAAAAGAGTTGGGATATCAGTACTCTCTACTTTTCTCTGTCAGATTTCTGACTTGACATTTTTGAAGTGTTCAGGTACAATGACCAGAATATTCTGAACAGACAAGTGGGTACATAACACAACACAGGAGGGAAATGAAATTGTGTATATCTCATGTCTGAACAGTTTCAATTTCTATAGGATTAAGAAAGTGATATTTTCAATAAAGATACAGAAATCCTGCAATAAATTGGCCATTGATCATTGACTTTACACATTTTATACTGTTACAAATAGGTGAGTGAATATTACTTCTTTAATTTTGGTAAGGTATTAGTTTAATCAAGAAAACTGGGAACTCCACAGTATTTCTCCAATTAGAGGCTTGCTACAAATTCTATACTTGTGTTCTCACGTCTAAATGGAAGGATGGTTACGGTTTGATTGAAGCACAGCTCGTGCTCATTTCGGGTGGCAGTTCTTGCTACTGTCCTTGTTTAAAGCTGATAGGTAACACTTTTTAATTTCTTGGCTATTGGGGGAGTTTTTTTTTTGTTGTTTTTTTTTTTGTTTTTTTTTTTTTTTTTGAGACAGGGTTTTTTCTCTGTGTAGCTCTGGCAGTCCCATAACTCACTCTGTAGACCAGGCCGGCCTCAAATTCAGAAATCCGCCTGCCTCTGCCTCCCAAGTGCTGGGATTAAAGGCGTGTGCCACCACTGCCTGCCCTTTTTTTTTTTTTTATAAAACGCAGAGATCTCATCAAAATGTTTTGTTTGTTTGTTTATTTATTTATTTTGATCTCCACTATCCAGTTGCCGTTACATAGATGGAGCTAGAACATTTAGGTATCCTCTGAACCTAGATCATTAACAGATTATGAAGAATGTCTGGAGGATAGTCTGACAGTTGGACAATTGGTTGGCTTCAGCCAAGTATGTAGTGGAAATATAACCATTACAACTCCCCCAGTGTATATCAGGAACAAGGTCAAACCAACCATTGAGATAACTAATTTTCAAAATATATTGACTTGTAAACAAATTGTGTGTAACTATTATGACATTTTTTAAACAAATTATTTTTGTGTTTCAAGTGTTTCTAAATACATAGGATGGGACTTTACCACACTGAATTTGGCATGTTTGCTGGTATCAACCTTGTTCAGTTCATGTTGGAGTGTTCATATTTATTACTGCTTTATTTACAATTGGTAGGAAATGGAACTACCTGAGTGTACTACACCAATGGAAAATATAATTAAGTGTGATACATATACACTATAAAGTTTAATTTGGTTGTAATAAACAATGAAATAATCAAACTTGAAGGCAAATGGATGAAACTAGACAGGGAAGATTTGTAAAATTTCAAGATAATGAACTTCTGGAAACTTCTACTTTCACTTCACATTTTGGATCATGTTCACTGTTGTGTAACTCCTACGTTAGCAGTTTCCTGTGCTAATGTGAATGGGAAAAACATTAGCTTTATGGAGTACTAAGTGTATAAAAATTTGAATGTTTTTTGCACATTTATCAATATGATAGATGCAGATAACATCCTCGAATAAACCCTTTCCAAGATTTATGATGTTTTTAGAAGTTTTATGTCATTTATATTTTAAGTCACTTTTTACCTATGCAGTATTTGTTGTCTGAGAAATAGAAGGAATGTTTTGACTCTGTTTCTTTTGTGTTTTGATACATCACATTGGTTGACTTATGCCTATCATATATGAGAAGATAAATGAGGTCAGGTATAGTGAGAAGCACAAACGTTAACAAACTAGGAAAAGCTAAAGTCATTTTACATAGTTAATCATTGGTTGACTTAACAAGCAGTATTGTCATAATCCTAAAATAGAGGAAACATTTGCAGTAACTATGTGAATGATTCAACCTAGGTCTTTCTTTTATCCCTAAGTATGTGACAATTTAGTTCCTTCAGTTACATTCTTGGAGTAAAAATCAAATTATTTTAATCACAGTGTTCAAATATCCTTAACTAGCAATATCTTAGACATACATAGGTAGAAAGAACCTCAATGAAACCATTTGATTAGGCTGCATGCATTTCTAGGAGTAATCAGATATATTGAAGGAGAATGGGATGGTTGTAAGAGGGGGAAAACATGAAATGGTCAGAGGATACAATTTCAATTAGGCAAAATATATTTTAGGATACATTGACAGCATGGGTCACTGCTTAACAACATTAAATTTCAAACTAAATAATGATAGTGGTTGTATATCTAATAATACATGTTGGGGAAGAAGGAAGAAAGGAAGTGTAGGAATGACCAATAGTTTATGATATTGTGGTGTTGATTTCATAGATGTCAACTTATCTAAAAGTTCATCAGTCACATAGAAAGTAATAAGAAATTTGATTTATTTTTAACATATGATTTATTTTTGTTTCCTTTTAAAATGGTCCATCATGCCTCATAAATTATAACATTTTATAGGTGTACTAATTGTGTTAGGAACCAAATTTTCTTTTATTTCTCTCTTACTTTTCTAAATAACTTAATGATATATATGTTTCTTGTAAATTTATATTGATTTCCTCGGAAGGACATTAGTGAAGTTATTGAAGAATTCTCTACTTATCATATGTTCACACAAAAGAATTTAATTAATAGAATGCTCTAGTATGTTGGCACACACTTACTATCTCATCTCCAAGGCTCTGAGTACTCCTCTCTTCCCTCTTTTCATCTCTCTGTCTCTCTGTCTCTTCATCTCACTCTCTATTTTCCTCTCTCTCTCTCTCTCTCTCTCTCTCTCTCTCTCTCTCTCTCTCTCTCACACACACACACACACACACACACACACACACATACAATGCTTTCCCTGTCCTTTCTAAGCTCCAAATAAGAGTAGATCATATTGGCTAGTTTTCTATTGTTCTTAATTATATTGTTCTTACTTATATTATATTGTTGAAGAAAAGTATCTTAATGTACATTTTAAGATATAGTGTAGGGACATATTGTAAAGAGTGAGTAATATTAATTTCACATTGTCATGACCCAATAATCACTAATACATATTAAAAATAACATGATACACCAATTTTTTCAGTAAAGATTGTGCTGACCTAAGCAAGGAGCCCCTTTTACTGAAAAGAGATGAGATTATTCCATAAGAACATCTACAGATGTCATCTTCCACCAGCTGAAAAGTTATAGGGGCATCATTCCAAGTCAGGGTACAGCACGTTTATCCTGCAGTGTTCCTTTAAAGCCATTTGTTTATACTCTCTTAGATCAATCTGAGTTTCATTTTTTAAAGGATAAGATTTCACTTTTACATAAACAATTTAAAATAGTGTTTAGAGTTATCTCTAAACGTATACAAATTTACTACTCATAATGGGCCCTAGTACTTTAAAACTCGTTACAGGAATATTTTCTGTGATTACACTATTTCTAACATAAATGTGCCTGAAGGAAAATGCTATCCTTTTTAAACATCTATATTTCATATGTTAAAGGAGAAATTGACTGTAAACGTTCTTCTGTCTATGTTAAATGCAAGTGTAATAAACTCTTATATACTTCAAGGGAAGGAGTGAAATGTAATCCACACTAATTCCCTATTTTCAGGGAAAGAGATTTTGTTCTAATTTGCATGTTATAGAGGACTTTCTCCTCGTAAAATTCAAAACAAGAGTATGTGGAACTGTTTTTATTGTACCCATGATTTTGAAAAAGATATGAAGTTTAGTTTTGAGAAAAGTGTGTAAGTGTGTGTGTGTGTGTGTGTGTGTGTGTGTATGTGTGTGTATGTGTGTGTGTGTGTGTTTAAGTACATATGTGCACACATTTTAAAATAAACCACATTGATATGTGTTTTCAGATACTAACATAGGAAGTAAATAGTAAAATAATTTCATGAATAGTTTTTCAGCTGTTACAAATAGTCTCACAAATTTTAAGATAAAGACACAAACCTATACTAATTCTGTGTAGAGCTTGGTCTCCTACACAAGGTGATATTGCATATCAAATAACTTTCTACATTTCAGCAAAATTCATGATTTTTTTTCTGTACTTATACAATCTTATTAATTAGAACAGCACTTTGAAGAAATAATGCTAATTGGTGTAGATACAGCATCTGTGATTGATGAGAAACTGTGAATATGTTATAAATGCTATGTAGAAATTTAATCCCTAGGTAGTTGAGCAAGTCCATAGCTCCCTGAACTAGAAGTAAAGAGCTTATCTCAACACTCCTTTTTAGAGTCCATGAAATGTTTAAAATATCTCATAAATATAGCATAAATATACTATCGAAATTTTTAATGCCAGTAACTACTCCTTGTTGAGTGGACTATCCCTATTACCTTGATAATGCATTCTTTGTTAGTACACTAAAATCCATTCTTTCTAAATATCCTATATATTAAAAAATATGTAATAACTAGCACTTTAGATCTTTGATAATTATAATCTGATTTTTATTACAGTAAATGTAGACAGTGAAAGTTTAAGGGAAATAAAATACTTGTACTGTACAGTTATAGATTACATTGAAATTCCAGGGCCTTCTTTCTGTAAATCCATTATACAGAATATCCATATGCTCTTTTGACATTCATGGTGAAATATGTTTTCAGAAATGATGCTTTTCATACCTTTGCTTGGTTTCCACCCCCTATCCCCATGTTTTACAAAACATAGAATGTATGCTAAGGGAAGAGTTATAAGAAAGCAATAGAAATATTCTCTAAAGTGTCAGGATTGATCTGTTTGTGGAATGTGCAGCTAAGGGAAGAGTTATAAGAAAGCAATAGAAATATTGTGTAAGTGTCATGACTGATCTGTTTGAAGGTCATCAGCAGGATGAGAGTAACTGAGAACAGAGAGCTGTGATGAGTTAAAGATACAGCATTTAGTTAGTGGCTTGTTAATAAGCTATGACTGTGACTACTTTTCCTTCAACATGAAACTACTTTGTCTCACTCTTGTCAATGAGGGGTCCTACATGTTTTCTTTAAAAGACAGTAGTTTATTTATTATATAAGTGTTCAAATAACACAAAGTTTAAATAGCTACACATAATGCATGCATAATTAAATTTCTTATGGAATGCATATATGTACATGTATGATAATTCATCATATGTGTGTGCATATCCATGGAAATGAGTGCTTTGTTTGCCTTAGCATATTAACTTCTGCCTAATATTATGAGATCTGTGGTTATTTGTCCCATCCAAACGAGTTTTTTTTATAGCTCTGACTGCTTTTACATTATTCTTTCTCACATGTTTACTTTAAATCAGTTTTTCAAATATAGTTCTTTATGAGCTGTATATTTCATTTAGGATTTTAGCATTTTTATTGAACTTTATTATAAAGTTTTTATATCCATATTTTAACAGATGTTTTCACTTTTGTCTATGAAGTTATTAATAGCCTTGCTTTTTCTTTTTTGGGGTGTGAAATATGGATCATTGAACTCTACATTATCTCAGATTAATGCATCAGTTATTTATGTATAATTTGTTTATTCTCAGACAAGATTTGATTTGAAATTAACTTTTTCAGGTACTTACTGAGTTACCGCCATTCTTACGTCATATGAAACTGTGTTTGTTACCTAAGTCATTTGATGGTTTCTTACTCAGAGTTTCCAGAAAGACAATGCACTAATGCTTTGAGGGCTTAGCTTTCTAGATGAATAGAAATGAATAAAGATTCAAAATATAGGTACATGTTTCAGATCTCCTTAAGATTAGCCCTTAGTGTTCCTACTATTCTCTACTACTCTTCATATCAAAAGAGAATTTGTGTCCATTTCATGACCCATATGCTGCCACTGGTTTGGTTTGCCTGGCATTGGTAAAAAAAAGAAATGTTTGTGCCAGCAAACAAAACCTTCCTCATTTTAAAAACATGGACTCATTAATGGAAATTTAATAATTTATGATAGGATACGATAGTGAGTATATTCTATGACGCTGCCTCGACTTGAGTGTACTGGAAGAGTTTTTCTTCCCCCAAATTAATTATTGTTTAAGAAAGAAATTAAAGCCAGCAATCGTCATGTGGAATTAGGGCATGAGATCTCATGTTTGGCTTCCACGTGTATGTCATCTATACAGCTGCATTCATTTTGTGTCCCATAGCTTCATCTTCCTAAGATAAGTAGTCGTTCCTCATAATTCTACAAATATTTATTTTATTTTTCTCAGATTTGCATATAATCCTGAATCCTATATTCATTTTAAGTTACAGTTTAGCAGTATTTTTACTTCATATCTATAATCTTCAGATAGTTATATTTTCTCCCTGAAAACAAATATGAACTGAACACTTATGCATCAAGGACACCCACCAATACTGCAATTTAAGCAGACATGCAGTAGCCTGCATACACAGGAATTAGTCCTTATTTAAACTACTAGGGGTTTATAAACTTATTTTTGCTATAATTTGAGTATAGAAGAAGGGAGATCTATGCACATTTAACAGAAAAATTGGGAATTGACCTCTGGGGAGGATGAGCTCCCAATCATGTGTTCTTGGCTAGACTTTCAGGATTGGACATGCTTCCTCCTGCGGAGCCAACCTTATTAAAATAAAATAAAATGAAACAAAATAAAGCAGTTGATTTACCCTTACGTCATTCTTGAGTTTGTGAGGTTCTCCAATGATAGTAATTAATATCACATCAGCATTCTTTTGGAATTCTACAATGTTTTATGAGATTAAAACATCATTGGACGTGCCCAAGTTATATTCTAAAATTTTATTTTTATTTAAATATGTACATATGTATACACAGAACTATACACACAGAAAGCATATTTCTTTTCTATTTGATCACTAAATTATTGAGTAAATGTAATATTTTATTGTACTACTCATCAGATACATGAGTATCTGCAATATAAAAGTCAGTAAGAGTACAATGTTTGTGAGCATTGGTATTTCATTTGTTTTAGCCTAACTTGGTATATCCAAGCACAAGGTAAATTCCACATCCATACTTTGTTTTAGTCCCTTTGAGATATGATTTGATTTTTTGAGAAGTTACTAACTCATAACTCTTAAATATATAGATGTGGCTAATATATGTGAATACCTCCATAAAGCTCATATATGATTGTGATCAAAATAATATGCATGTTTAATGCTGGGTTGAGTTGGAATCTGAGATTTCAGGAATGTTAGGCAGCTTCCAAGAATAATAATTTTCAGCTCTTAATAAAGCATCCCAGAATTTCTTACTATTTCAAAAGATAGTGTTGTCCATGAAAAATGTAAACATTGTGATCTTTGAGCCTAAAAACTTGGGTTTATACTTAGATTTGCTCCGTGTTGGGATCTGCCCTTATGCTCCTTTAGATGCAAACAGCTTTAAAACAGCAAGGGTTTCTGGAGTAAACACCTGTTCTATGGATGTTCAGCAAACATCAAGTATTCAAATTTCTTAATAAATAGAAAATGAATAATGTAACAGAAACAGGTTGTACTTGCCCTTGTCATTAAGCAGGTGGTTAGTGCCATTATTTGCATATTCATAGGCTTGATACACATTTTCCTTTTCTAGATATGGGGGAAATTAGCACACATTTGCCTTTGGATACCAATTAGTATTAGTAATTTATTCGCCTTCGCATTTTATTAAGCTCCACTAAACGCAAGTGAATTTCATGAGGGAGAATTTGATGCTTTTTATATCTGCATTATAAATTGGTACAACAAATTAGATCGCATGATTTCTTCCCCAAACTCCACATAATCTTTCACTCAATCATTGTCTTTTTAAAATGAACGTGTTTGCCATCAGAGTGAAGAAAAACTTTCAGCAACACAGCTCTATCAAAATGTCCCAACTGAATGCCAGGCAGTGGTGACACATGCCTTTAATCCCAGCACTTGGGAGGCAGATGCAGGCAGACTTCTGAGTTTGAGGCCAGCCTTTTCTATAAAGTGAGTTCCAGGACAGCCAAGGCTATACAGAAAAACCCTGTCTCGAAAAAAACAAAACAAAACAAAACAAAACAACCCAAAAAACAAAACAAAACAAAAGTCCCAACTACAAACCTTCATAAACAGGATTATTTCATCACTTCTCATTTCTGTAATCTAATCTCTGTATCCATTGGAGTATGATTTGCAGACCATAATTCTTTGAATATAAAATACCAGGCTTTGGTTGTTCTGTATAAACTTCACAGGCATTGCAGCTTTAGTAAGTCAAGTAATTTCAGTTTCCATGAAGCGCTTGTATGGAAGTAGCTGATGCATGCAGATGTTTGGTCATAACATTTTTTTTCGCCATGATTTATTATTTCAATATAGTATTTATGGTTGTATATTAACTATACATAATTCGGTTTTATAAAGACATTTTCATAGAAGTATAGTATGCACTTTGGCATTATTTACTCTCTTGCCTTTCTATGCTGTACCAACTTCTCTTCTGTTATTCTCGTCCAATTCTCCCAGCACCATGATATCATTTTCATCTTCATAGTGTGTGTGGGCCTACCTCTGTGTTTATGTTTCTGTGTGTGTGTGTGTGTGTGTGTGTGTGTGTGTGTGTGTGTGTATATGTGTCTCTGTTCATATATGTGTGTGTATACACATGTGTGTGTGTTTGTATTTGTTTGCATGTGTATCTGCATATACAAATGTGCTTGTTGAGTATGATATATATATATATATCTGTTATAGATATATATATATATGTATATATATATATATCTGTATACACACACATTATATTGATGGAAACCAATGGTCCTGCTAAGTTCATAGTTTATGAGAGGTTTTTACTTATCATCTCAAGATGTTAGCTTAGATATTGAATAGAACAAGGGATGGCTGTTCTGGAAGGCTAAAACTAGCCTAGTTCCTATCTCTCTACAACATATAAATTCCAATTAGTCCATCTTCTTATGTCTAGAAGACCATTCGCAACCATAGGAAAGATTTACTACAGATGGATCATATAGGACTGAGAATTCTACCACTATTTCACCATGAAACTACTCACTGTGTGTCATGTTAGTGAGTTCCATACTGTCCTTTAGCCTCTTATGGACTTTCGTATCAGAATCATTTGACATCCCCACACCACTTTCCTTTTTATTCTTCTTTCTATTGTTGTGTTATACTCTTTACATTGTCACACCCTCCACATCTAAGAGTGGACAAAGTGGGCATCCTTGCTTAGTAATGAGTTAAATGGAAATACTTCGTATCCCAGCATTTTCTGTGATGTCTATATATTTGTTTTATATGTTTCCTATTGTGTTGAGAACTGTTTCCCTTATTTCTACTTTTTCTTTTTTGTATTATGAGAAGGAATGCTGGCCATTGTAAATGACTTTTTCTGCAACTATAGATAATATCACGTGATTTCTGCCATTGACTCTGTGGGCTGACTTGTTTATGCTGTTGAGTCACATCTGCATCTCTAAAAGTTGCATCATCTTTGCATCTAGGCAACTTAATCTTTAGTAATGAACTTTTTGAGGTGTTGTAAAATTCAATTTACCATTATTTATTGAGAATTTTGGCTATCTTATTCTTTGTGACATTTTTCTGATTTTGACAGAGCATTACTAGTGGATATAAATATGGAAAGGATTGGTGTTTTTCCTCTCATTTCTTTTACAGGAAATTTAGAGGAGCTTTACAGTTGGTTATTCTTTAAAATAAGAACTTTTAAAAAACTACTTTTTTTTTTAACAGTGACAACTTCTAAGCTTGGATATTTCACACCTGGGCAACATTTTATAGCTGCATTAATTGAGTCAATTTTTATAATTTTTAAAAATTTATACCTTTTGTTAAGTTACATATGTAGTAAAATTTCATTCATTTTCATGTTTCCCAGTGTATTCAAATTCAATTTTCAGTTTATCATAATGATTTTCTGAATATGATTGGTATCTGTTTTAATGTCTTCCTTTTGTCTCTAATTTAACGTTTATTATTCTCTCTTTACATTACCTTAAATAAATACTTTTTTCTTAATGAGATTAAATTTCTCAAATATTTCTTCCTTTTCACTGGTTCCTTGTTCTTTTCATTCCCATATCATTAGCTTCTTTCTTGCTTTTTATTATTTTTCTCTATAAATTGTAGTTTGGCTTATTCATTGATATCATATTATGGTGACCTGAGTTACATCAATCATTTATTCACCTTAGACATCTTTTTACTTTAGTCATTTATAATTATTAATGTACATCTTATTGTTGCTTTCAATTTATCCCTGGGTTCTGTTATATGCAGGTTTAATTAAGACTTTTTTTCTTAGAAATGTATAATTTTTTCTTATATTTTCAATAACCCATTGTCTTTCATTAATATGTTGGTCATTATTTATACTCGTGTATGAACACATGGATGAAAACTTAGGGAAGTTGATACTATGTTCATTTCGCAGAATAACACTCATTGGTTCTCTTCTGGTACCTACTAGCTCCTGAATCACAATGTTGAACAGATTGACTGCTAGGCATGTGTTTCTTCCTTTGGAGTGGATTATACATTCAGTCAGAAATCATTTGATTGCCTTCACTATTGTAACTTGCAGCATTCACAGGTGGACCAGCCTGTTGTTGACTCTTCTCCCCATAAGCCTACATAGTACCTTCTGGTACTGTGCAAGTTAGCTGGCCAGGAGGAAGGAATCAGAACAGTTTCTGTTTGAGTTCCTTAAGTTCTATAACAAACATGTACAGGATCTTTAGCAACATGGACTTACCATTCATTTTAAATAGGACAGCAAAAGTGGTAGTCACAGCTTATATTTTAAGGGGGCTTTAGAGATCTTACGCTGTTAGAGATATATCCCACACCCGGTTCTGGAATTGTTATTGGATAACTCTTGGCTTATTAGTAGTGCATTCGCCATTCATGTAGGGGTGTTAGGGTCTAAAAATCACCAGAGAATCATACCCCAGACTCAAACAGTATGCAAAAGCAAAGAGCATTTATTCAGCTGAATAATCTATTAAGGGAGCCTCCCCATTTGGTAATGGAGACACCTGGTGGGCTCACAGGACCAGCTTTTATTGTCAGTGGAATGCCAGGGAGGGTATGTGCCCTTTTACCTTGATTGGTTAGCTCTGTCTCTAGGGGTCTGAGTAATTCTATAATTGGTTAAACTCTGAAGAACTCCCAGGGGGCAGGGGCACTTATTCATTCTAGCTACCTATTCTTACTTTAGGCCAGATGTTCACAGATTTGCTGCTCTCAGCTGTGGTTGGCTGATCATTTTTAGGAAACAAACTTAGGCCTAGTCTCCCAAACTGTCAGTTTGCAGCCTGTCATGCAGTCAGCCTGCCTCTGAACTTAGGCCCTTCAGGGGTCTGCTATTCAAGTATTTTAATTTTGTTTTTACACTTATAAAATAGTAGGTTTCCATATGTTTTCCATATCCTTAGTTTTAAATTCCTCCTCTTCTGCCTTCCTCTCTTCTAACCTTCCTCAGACTTCCTTCCTGATTGCAGACTTTCAGTCCTTGACATTTTATGCCTAACACATTCTGACATCTCACCTTTCTAAAGGCCTTCCTAGCTGTTTACCCTTGAGTAGACTGAATTTTTAACCTTCATTCATACTCAAAGATAAACTCATTACTCTAAACATTTGTAGTTAAGATCCACATGAAGGAGAACATGTGGTGTTTGCATTTCGGGGACTGGTTTAAATAATTCACTATTCATTTCAATTCTATCCATTTCTCACAGTTTTTATAATCTCATTTTTAATGCTCACTAAAATTCCATGCTATACATATATCAAACATTCATTGACTGATTGGCATCTAAGCTAGTTCCATACCTTATTTATTACAGATAGAGTTGAAATGAACACTGATATGTAGATGTCTCTTTTGCAAGGTATAGTCCATTGTGTATATGAGAAGTAGAAGTATAGATGAATTATTCGGCAGTCAGAACTTCAGGTTTTGAAGAACAACTAGACTGATATCTAAATTGGCTAAATCAGTTTGCATTGTTCAATCACAATGAATAAAGGAGCCTTTAAAATAAAACTATTAAAAAGTAAAAAGTAGAATATATCATCATGCAAAAATAAATAAATAAATAAACAAATAAGTAAATAAGTCTCTTCCTTGATCAGTGTGGTAGAACATACCTTTAACCCTAGTACTTGGAAACCAGAGACAACTGAAACTCTTTGAATCTGAGGACAGCCTGGGCTACATAGCAGTTTTTCCAGATTGCAAGGGCTACACGGTGAGACCGTGTCAACAAGCAAACAAAAACCAAGCTTTTCTTTCTTAGTTCTTCAGAGAATATCACTTCCTTCTCAGAGTTATCTCTTTTTTTAAATTATTTTTTTACTAGACATTTTCTTTACTATGGTCCAGCTGCATATGTAGCAGAGGGTGGTCTAGACAGTCATCAGTGGGAGGAGAC
>JADRCD010236394.1:0-12188 GCA_019843815.1 Montemys delectorum | reverse complement strand
CAAATGTTAAACACCAAAGTGAGATTAAGTTTCTATCTTTTAAATACTATAAACATGAGATATTGGAGATTGAATTCCTTTATAAATCTGAGGGGGTGTAACAGGCCCCAAGACCTTAGCACAGTTGTTTCCACATTGGAGGCACCATTCTGTAGTAACCTTACTTTTTGGCTTCTGTAGTTTCACTTCTTTTTTTCGAGACAGGGTTTCTCTGTGTAGCCCTGGCTGTCCTGGAACTCACTCTGTAGACCAGGCTGACTTCAAACTCAGAAATCCACCTGTCTCTGCCTCCCAAGTGCTGGGATTAGTTTCACTTCTTGCTAAATGTTCTTGCTAATGGAAGTGTGTTCATCAGGATATTGTGCATAAAAGACAAAGAACAAGTGAAGCTCAGGGCTTACATGATTTGGGCAAACTGCTGTGCAGCTGTCTACCAATAATACAGACTTTCTATTCAGCTAAAGATTATTCATATGTTCTCTGGTGGAATCACCTCCCAACAAGGAAAAATCATATTCAAACTACAGTAGTTAGCCTTCAGTACCTAGACTAAGCACCAGAAAAAAAAAATGAAGAATGTCAAGTTACCCATTTCTGCCTCATCCTGCCTGTTTCAACAGAGTCATTAGAAGAAGGGAGAAGAAACAGATAAACAAGAATGAAAGGCATGGAGTTTGAGGATTGCTTTTATTGTGATCAAATGCCAAAGCATCACGAGGAAGGTTTTCAGGGACACCCTATTTCAGAGAAAATGGCCAACATGGTCTATTGGTTACTAATCGTATTTGTTGGTCAGCATCCTCTCATGATAACAAACACCCCAGATAACCAACACCAACTTCGAAGGAGGACAGGTCTATTTTGGCTCGTGGTTTCAGGGGTTTCAATCTCTGGTCACTTTGAGTTAATCTAGATGAGCAGTATCATTCTATAGGCTAGGGTACCAGACTGGCCATAAAGGATAAAACAAGGCAAGCACCAGTATTTATCACTCTCTGCTTCCTGCTACAGATGCAATATGGCAAGCCACCTCATGCTCCAGCTGCCCTGCCTACTCTACCATGATTGACTTTACCCTCAAATTGTAAACCAAAATAAACACTTCTTTCCTTGTTTCTTTTTGTGTGTGTGTGAATTTTGTCATAGCCACTAAAATGGTAACTAATATAATTTTTATAATTAAAATCAGTTGTTTTAGATAAGTGGATATTTATGAATGGCTCATGGGTACTGTTTGTAAATGTGTTCAGCCTATAGTTTTCTTGTATCATTCATTACTCTATTCTAGCTTTTTTTCCCCTGAAAGATTTCTTTTATTTTTAATTATGTGTATGTGTTTGCAAATGGACCTGTACACAAGGGTGCAGGTGACTGCAGAGGCCAGAGGCATAGGATGCCCCTAGAGCTGGATTTATAGGCACTGTTGAGCTCCCTGACATGTGTTTTGGGAATTAAACCCAGGTCCTCTACAAGAACAGTATTGCTTTTAACTGCCAAGCCACCTTTCCAGCCCCTCTATTATACTTTGCTTTATAGCCCTGCCAAGAATGGTGTCTACTTGACCTGATACAGGCTTTCTCCCACAGCAAGATGCTAACCATGAACTTACTTTGAGCCTTTAATTGCACCAGCACAAGAGCACTTTATTCCAGAGTTCTGTGCAGGCCTTGAAGACTTTTTCCCCAGCCTTAACCAAAAACAGAAGCAGTCCTCATCACTGTGACCTCTACTCATGTACCAGTATGGCTGTTTCCTTCCTCTTCTCACCCCGAGATTCAAGATTCACTGTCTTCTCCTTCCCAAGGTTTTCCACTGAAACTTGGGAAATAAACTCTGCTAGATATTCACAGAGAGGTTTTTTTTTTTTCCACTGTTCACTCTAGCTAACATTTATCCCCTCTAAAATTGTGCTCTCTAAATTTAACAGGATCCAGGAAACAGTTGCAGCTCATTTTTTATTTTTAATTCGGGAATAGAGGGTTAGGAAGAGAGTCAGTATTGTTTGAAACCATTTATGCCACCTCTGAGACCACGGTTTTCCTGTTGTGTAAAAATTCCTCTCCTGTGTAGGAGCCTGCTGTTTGGCCGTTGGGTAGAATAGAATCTCATGGCTTTCCAAGTGGCTATGATATGATCACCGAAAGGAAAGGGCACTCACAATGCTAGGTAAGTCTAAAAATGAGGATGTAAAATAAAACCAAATATAAAATATGCTTCCTAGAACCACTATGCTCTACTTAATGTTGTTTCCAGGAGTGTATGAGCCAACAATTCCCACTCTGCTATATATGTACAGTGGAACTAACCACTGTGTAAGTGGGTGGCAGACAATGTGAGCCAGGATTCTTGCTGATCGAGTGGGAGGTTACAGACAAACAAGAGGAAGAGGCTAGGGTGTTTAATATGATCATGAGTAAGCAGCAAATATATCCATACAAACTCATATTTGGCATGAAATAGATAAATGTGGTTACCTACATAAATACTATATATGTATATAGACATTCATACATTATACAAGTTAGCATATATATATATGTGTGTGTGTGTGTGTGTGTGTGTGTGTGTAAACATATATATATGCTTCCTTGCTGTGTTGTTAATGCACATAGCTAACTCCAGATCTTCCTTTCTGATACCATTCTTCAGTAAATAGACCAAGATCCCTTGGCAAAGTAATGGATTCTAGAACAAGGACCATGAAGATGAGCCCTAAACCATCTTCCTGTATCAATTCAGAAAGTAAGTACTCAGAACCTGGCCCCAAACCACAAACCAAACCAAACACATAGAGGGGAACAAAAAGGGGGAAGAAAGGCAAAATATCATATTCCCTCTCACATAGGGAATGCATGTGTACAGGATGCATATGTATGTATGTATGTGTATGTATGTATGTATGCAAGTATGTATGTATATGTGTGTGTGTGTGTGTGTGTGTGTGTGTGTGTGTGTGTGTATACATATTCAGGAGTACTATCTGTGGAGAAGAAAGGGTTCAGCAAGAGCAGGAGAGGAAGGATAGAAAAGTTTAGCGGAGAGTGCATATGAGCAAGCACAATGGTAGATAACTATCAGAATGTCATAATAAAACCTTTTTATTTTATATGTTAAGTAAAAATCTCAATAATAAGAACCCTAAAATTCCATATTTATGAGAGTACCAAGGGGCAGTGATAGAAGAGCTATCATAAGCTAAACTGAAACAATGTGAGCAAGAAAATATAAAAATATAAAATGGTTTTAGATATAAGCAAAACTATAAAATATACATCAATGAGTATACACTGATATGAATAATTAGATGAATTATGAAAACTTCCTATGCAAAAAGACATCAGATAATTTCTGTAGATATTCTTCCCTCAAGAGGTAGAGAATGCCTCTCCACCCCATGGGCTATATGTAGAGACTTCTTTCCAAGAGGGGCAGGGAGTGAGGGAATCACTTTACATTGAACACTCACAACTTCATTCAAGTGATCCCTGTGAACCCCAGCAGCAAGGAATTATGTGTAGAGTAAATGCTCAAGATACACAGTGACCATACTTAAATTCCACTTATATGTCCTGCATTCCCAACCACAAACTCACAATCTACCATGACAAATCCCAGACAAAGGCTATTCTACAAAACTCTTGGCCAGGAGTCTGCAAGCCTGTCTGTTAGAAAAACAAGGAAAATGTTAGGAAATACCATGGACAAGGAGGACCAAAGGAGAGACAACTAAACATAATGTGGTATCCTCAAAGAAATCCTGGAGCCAGCACATCAGACAAGCTCTACAGCCAAGTGAAGGACAAAATTTAACTGATACTGATGTATCAGCATCCTCTGTAATGAGGTATGTTCTACCCCTGAAATGTCAACAGAAAATCCTGGGTTCAGGAATTCCAATACTATCTTTACCATCTTTATCTCTGAAGCTTGTAAGCCTTTAAGTTGTTCCTTTGAATAAAATAAGGAATATTTAAAAAGAAAAAGAACATCTGGAAACAACATTACTCCTAAAATTTTACCACAGATTGCATTAGTGGTTGGATTCTAAGTAATTTTATGCTGCTGACCAGTATTGTAAATTAATACTATTGTATCTTGGATTTTAGCTCTCAGAGGTTGGACATTAAACTCGGAATTGGAGCATTTGGTCTTTAGGCTCTTTAGAGAAATAAGGTCAAGCAAGTGGCATCTGTTTCCACCAGAGGGATAATAACAAAAAGTCTTAATTGTGCCCTGGGAACAGTTTTTTATGATGTCACTACCATAACACATGATTTGCAGGTCAGGGTCATCAGGAAAGTCACAATTCATAGGCACTGGACAAAATAGTTCTCCTCTGACACATAGAAGCACAGCAGGCCTGGCTTAGTGGAGGCGTTGCCCATAGCAACACAGGGAGAGGACTTGAGGGTCCCTGTCCACCCTGCAGAGGAAGGACCTCATTCCTTTGTCAGGAGGGAGAGAGAAAACTGTAGGTTGGCCAGATGTCATATTATGCACCTGCCTTGAGAGGAGCAAAGCTTACCATGAACAAGGAAAGAGACTCCCAAGCCAGATGATAACAGTCTATGAGGTCTCCTCGCTCCATGTAATGAAGTGTTCCTGGAGCTAGCATTCCTGCAAACACACCAGGGCCATGCTCATTATTCCCTCTCCCTGTGACTCTCATTCATGGGAACATAGATCATGCAGAGCGAGCTACACAGGACTGCTTGTGTGGTTGTTTGCTACAGCTCTGAAGATGGAATCTAGGGCCTCTGACACCCTATGTATGTGCTCTACCACGGAGCATAATTCCAGCTCTCCCACCTACTTTTGGAAAAAGGAGTTAAGAAAACAGTTATGTCAGAATGAATGACAGAGGGGAGTCATTCTAAAGATCAGGGGAATATAGAAGGCATTGCTAGTTTCCTTGGCAAACAAAGCTGTACAAATCATATGAGAGAGGCCATGGTTCCGCAAACAATGCTTAGTGGCAATGAGCTCTCCGGAAAGATAATCCTCCACCATGCTGCAAAAGTCAAGAGTACAGAACAGAATACCATCACTGAGAACAGCAGAACAGCAGGCAGGAGGGGAAAACAGCCGCTCACTGTTGTCTGTCACAAGAAACTCTGGGAAACTTGCCTTTCACATTGGTCTGAAGTGACAACCTACAGTGACAGCAAGTTGACTTGCCATTGAGGTAACTGCATTTCATCTTCAGATAGACTCCAATTTCATAATTGTGTGTGTGTGTGTGTGTGTGTGTGTGTGTGCCCGTGCACATATATACTTCATGAACATTTGTTTGCATTTGGTAAACAGACAATCAATGAAGAATAGTGGTGACTTAGGATACTATTCATAAAATGACATGACATATTCATAAAATGCTGATGGTCACAGTGATACAAAAGTGTCTAGATGGAGGTACTAAGCAAGAGCTCTCTCTCAGAACCCTTTAGGCACCCCCAGTTTCTGTGCTTTTCCACCCCCAAAACATTACGTTGGCAGTCTCCAACCCTGCCAGCCTTTGATTCTTCTATTCACAGCCATTCTCTGGGCTGTGTGAGAGCAGAGCTTACTGAGGCTTCCCCATGCCCTGGTCGCAGGGGAGCTCAGCTGTGCTCCTGGGGTTTTCATTGTCATTGGCAACAGGGTAGCTTAGGTGTGCTCCTGGTGTTTAAGATGTCACCATGAACCTGAGCAACCATCGACTCTCATATTTTGCTGCCCTTGCCTAGTCTACCCACTTCTTTTTTACTTTCCTAAGCTTTAATTTATATATCACTCACATTTTACAAATCCCACTTTTAAAAATATGCCACCCAAAGATTTTCTTATGTAGACACATGGACATCTATTTCCCGTTATTTACGAAAGTATTTTTTATTACATCCAAATAAGTCCCATATCAATTAACAATCATTTTTTTGCTACCTTAGCCACACACATCCTCTAATTTTGTGTGTGTGTGTGTATGTGTGTGTGTGTGTATACACACATATATACTTCATGAACACATCCATCTCATTAGCATGTGCTCCAGTTCACTGCCTACTGCTGTGATAAAATACTGTCCAAACCAACTTTGGGGAAGAACGAGTTTAACTGGCTTATACTTACACTAATGTTACAGTCCATCAGCAAGGGAAGCCCCAGCAGGAGCTGAAGAAAGGAACTTACAGGCAGGATCTGAAGCAAGGCCATGGAGGAGTGCTCCCTATGGACTTGCTCCTCATGGCTTGCTCAGTCTGTTTGGCACCACCACAATGTGCTAGGCCCTCCCATATCAATTAGCAAATAAGAAAATGCCCCCCAGACCTGCCCACAGGCCAGTCTAAGGATTGGAGTTCTACAATAGGTGGCTTTAAAGAAGACCTAAAAACCAAGTTATTAACTTTAATAGTTTTAATTATTAAATGTAATTAAAAGTTAAAATTAATCTATTTTAATTAATTTTATATTAATTTATTTTAATTAATTAACTAAATTAATTAATCAGGCAGTTCTTCAAATGAGGTTCTCGCCTCTCAGGTGACTCTAATTTGTGTCAAATTGACAAAAAGTAGCCAGCATAGTATGAAAGTTTCTTTTTGTCTTCAATAAGTAATATATGTATACCAATGAATCGTAGTAAAATATATTTCTTTATGATTTATTATCAGTCAGTATTTTATCTGTATACTTAGCTTGTGCTCCTGTGTCTCTGGTGGTACACAAACCTGTTTTGGTTGTGAGTAGGAAAAACATCAGTAACCCTGGTCTGAAAAATAGTTCTAATTGTTCTACTCCAATGCTCACAAAGCTGGGGCGGTTCCACATTACCCACCATGTTAGCTGATCCCTCAACTTTAAGTTGGTGTTCTCGTATCTCTGGGGACCTTGAATGTGTCTATTTCATACTACATAGGGATGTGAATTGATTAAAGGGGGTTGAGATCATAAAGGACAGTAGGTGGAACTTTCTGCTCTAATCCCACATACCTGAGAATATGATTAGCCATCATCCCTAGGATTCTATTATGTTTTATTGCCCAATAGATCTTAAGATAAAAACTGATCTGGGGGGAGGGGATTGAAGGAAGCACACAAGCCCCCAAAAGCCGGGCTGGACATTTTCTCCAACCAATTGCAAAATGTAAAACCTGTATATTTAAATCACAGTTAGGATTCTCTGTCCCGCTGGCAGTTTGAAGACAGAGAGAGCTATGCTGAAGGAACAAAGGCAGCCTCTAGGATCAAAGAGTGGTCCCTTACTGACATCAACAAGCAGTGGGGACATCTGTGCTGCGACTGCAATGGACTAGACTCTTCCAGTAGGGTATTTCACACACAGATTACAGACAACATCAGACTCACTAGCTCCCTGACCAGCTCCATAAGACCTTAAATAAGAAGTAACTCGCTGAACCTTCCAAGACTTTTGGCCTATACAACTATAACTTAATGAGTGCTTATTTGTTTGTTTTAATATGTAGTTCTGGCTGACCTGGAACTGTGAGAAGACCCTTAGAAAACCAGTGTTACTGGCCAGGGAAGTTCTTGGCTATGTGAAATTCTGCTATCATTCGAGAGATGGTGGGCTTTACTCGACTACCCATTAGGTTATAATCTGCATCTTAAAGGCATGGCCATTTAATTTTCCCCCCCACAGATAACTTATAAACATTCAACAAAGAATAGAAAATAAGAGAAAGTAGGAGTTTGATGTTTTTAACAAGTTGTTTTTAGACAACAGGGATCATGCTACTTTGCATATTTTTCCCTCTAAGAACTAAAGGAAACTCACTTGGGTGGGTATCAAAAAAGAACCAGAAGTTTGGAATTGAATATTATAAATACCGTTATTCTATTAAAAACAGGTTAAAGTATTCACAGTAGCTGAAAGGTAGAAACCACACAAGATCCATCAATGGATAACAATGTGTGTGTGTGTGTGTGTGTGTGTGTGTGTATACATATACACACACACACTATATATATATGTATATACATATACACACACATACTATATATACATATATATAGTGTGTGTGTATAATGCATATAAAATATATGTATCTATATATTTTAAAACTAAATATTAGTGCATCATATACATATACGTACATACATACATACATACATACATACATACAAAATGAAAAGAAATCTTAACACTCACTCTACCATGGATTACATTATGCTAGAAGACATCATGCTCAGTGAAATAAGCTATTCACAAAGTAATCATTATTATATGATTCTATGAATGTGAGGTGACTGGAGTTGCCAGATCACAAGATAGAAAACACAATGGAATTAGAGTTTAATGGATACACAGTGTCAGTTTGGCAAGACAGAAAATTCTGGAGATGGATGGTGGTGATGGTTGCATAATATAAAAGCCCTCACTGGAACTGAACTGTGCTCTTAAAATAGTTATAATGGATAGTTTATGTTGTGTATATTTCTATTAGTGAGGGGGACTGGAGAGGTGGCTCAGTGCTTAAGAGCTTGAATTGAATCTATAGGATTCTTGTCTAATTCCCAGAACCTGTATCAATTTGCTTAATGCTCTCTGTAACCCCAGCTCTGGGATATCTGAAACTTCTGGCCTCTGTGTGCACACACCCACCCACAGACATATCCATATGTGCCTAATGTTAAAAGAAAATAAATCTTTTATAAAATTGTTACAGTGGGAAGCTAATGTTTCCTATACTTCCCCTCATTCTTTAAAAGAGATTTGCTGGTTCCCTCTTGGAAGCCACCATCCAGGAAGTAAAAGGCAGCTTTGCCAGAGATGGCCTTCCACCACCATCTATGTGTGTGAAAAATGTTCTCCGAATTAGCATCATTTTTAAAAAGCCAGAAGTGCAGTTACTGCTGAATCTTGTTTCTCTAGAAACATTTACATACTTAAACTAATTAAATAAAGCAGCACTCTCAGTAAGTGATGAACCTGCAATAAAAATTTAATTTTATGCTTAATTGTATTAAAATGTGTAATATAACTGTTCTTTTGATCTATTCTGTTATAAAAATATACTGACAACTAAACAAAATTTAATAAAACCAACTGGCAATTTTCATAAGGAATAAAAATTAGTTTTAATTTATAATTATAATTTTGTGAGAAGAACTACAAGGGAAAGAATGGGGTTGTTATCACATTTGAGGAAAGAGCAAAATCTAGCTTTAATTAGGAATTAGAACAATAAATAATTTCTGGCTGTAAAAAACAATGATTTTTTTTTTTAATTGATGATGGTCTCTGTCAAATGCCAAGATTTTGCACTGGCTGCATTTGAAGGTACTATAGACAATTTTATTGTAAAATAAAACTGGAAATAGCTACTCTTTCAAGTATTTACACTTCCTTTGAAGAGGTGTACTATTTATTTCTACTATTTGAACAGTTATTCTGAAATTCAACCATAGACACCTGGATATTGCAGGGTCTGTATTCAACAGATGGTACACTTTAGTCTGAAAGTTAACTTTCCTCCCAAAACATATAATATTGGATGTCAAGTATTTTAATTCCCCACATGGTTTTAACTTCTCTCACAATATCAATACATTTTGTGCAAAAAAATGTTAGTTTAGATTTTCAAATATTTTATTCAATATTCATACATACATAAAATGTGTTTGAATCAAATCTACCATCATTCGCCACAATCCCCCCATCCCTCTGCCATTTTTCTTTCTTCTCATCAAAGGCTAGAAAAACGGCAGGATTGTGATTCTAACACACATCAATGATTCTCCAGTGATTATAGTGAATTCTCATAGCTTGTTTTTGTTGATGACACCAACAAAACTGTTGTTCCAGATGTAAGCTTTTGAGTGGAGTAACCTAGGAAAGATATTGACACCAATAACAGGATATTGAGCCAATGAGTTGTCTCAATACCAACAAACAGAAAACTCCAACCACTATTAACTTCCCCTGGAAGAACAATACACTGATGCCCCAACCTGTGCTGTTGTTAACTTCTCAGAATGTTCTGGGAGACATCTCACTAGCTCACCCCATCAATGAGATAGTATCGTAAATCAAAGAGCAAACTGTAGTAGTTTGCATCAAGGGACACATTAGACCGAGATGAGCCAAAAGATGGGACCTAGGTTTTCCCAAGTTCATGGGATCAAAGCTCTAGCTCCAGTGAATTTTATAGCAGATAATATCCTGGATCAAGAAGCAAACCAGATCAAGATTTAAAAAAAAAAAAAAGCTACAATACCTTCAGTGCAATAGAGAAACACTGTGGCAGCTGCCCAGTTGACAGCAGGGGGAGAGCTGACATCTTCTGATATACAGTTCTTGATGAGATCTTTGCATTTTGAAGTGGGTGTGTATGTGTGTGTGTGTGTGTGTGTGTGTGTGTGTGAGAGAGAGAGAGAGAGAGAGAGAGAGAGAGAGAGAGAGAGAGAGAGGCGAGAAGGGGGAGAATTTGTTCATTTGGGAGCATAAACTCACCTAATTTGAATAAGACTCACAAACGTGTTTAATCTTCATCATTGTGTATTTAAAATGTTAACTTTCTTTTTATTATTTTTACAGGAGCTCACAGTTAAGAACTCTGGGAGAGAGATTTTGATTTTTGAGAGTTGGGAGGGTCTGGAGAGATGGCTCAGCGGTTAAGAGCACTGGCTGCTCTTCCAGAGGTCCTGAATTCAATTCTCAGCAACCACATGGTGGCTCATAACCATCTATAATGGGATCCGATGCTCTCTACTGTTGTGTCTGAAGACAGTTACATTGTATTCATATAAATAACATAAGTAAATAAATCTTGCCTGGCGGTGGTGGCACACGCCTTTAGTCCCAGCACTTGGGAGGCAGAGGCAGGTGATTTCTGAGTTTGAGGCCAGCCTGGTCTACAGAGTGAGCCCCAGGATGACCAGGACTACACAAAGAAACTCTGTCTCAAAAAACCAAGAAAAAAAAAAAGCAAAAAGAGAGAGAGAGTTGTTGGGACTATTAAAGACAATGGGGAGCTTTTAGAAATGGATTAAATGCATTTTGCACTGTAAGAAGAAAATGAGACTTTCACAGGGACAGGAGTAAAATGTTATTATTTAAAATGATGGCTTTCAGGGTCAAGTTGACAAGAATTGAGTTGTGACAATTATTTCTTATTGTAAATTTGCTAGGGTTTAAAATTGCCATGGAAACACACCTCTGAGTGTGTCTACAGGGATGATTTCCAAAAGCTTTAACTGATCAGGGAAGATGTACCTTCAATGTGGGTGACACACTTCTGTGAATTGGGACCCCAGACTGAAGGAAAAGGAGAGAGTAAAAGAAGCAGGGTCATCTCTCTGCTTCCTGAACGCAGACATTCAATGACCTCAAGTTCTTGCTGCCATGATTTACCAGCTGTGATGGGCTGTATCCTTTAGGAGCCAAAAGAGATCTATTTTTCTTCTTTATTTCTTATTAGGTCTTTTGTCAGCACAAATTGGAAAGAAACCTCAGTGATTAACAAATATTGTCAACTTGAAAGGATCTAGAAGCACCTAAAAGACAAGGTTCTATTATCTAGACTAGGTTAACAGAGCTGGGAAACGTCACTGTGGGCAGCATCATCCCAGCATGTTTGGATCATGGAATGAATTTAAAAAAAAAAAAAAAGAAGAAGAAGTAAACCAGCATTCATCACTCCCTGCTTCCTGGCCATGGATATCATGTGATCAGCTGCTTCAAGTTCCTGTTGTCATGACTTCTTCACCACTATGGGCTGTCATGACCACTATGGGCTGTAACCTTGAACTGTGAACCAAATAAGCCCTTTCTCCTTAAGCCACCTTTGTCAGGATATTGTATTACAACAACATAAAGAATAACCGATACAGAAATTAGTGCACTGAACCAGATGAAATGTCCTTGACCTGTCTTTTAGCCTCCATATTGAAACCACATGCCCCTGAGGTGCCAACTCCCAATAATGAATGACATGAAGACTTCTTGTTAAGTATCAGTGCTTAAGGTTTTGGCTTATATTTGTTCCCAAGTAGTTTCTATAACTCAAATCAACCCATTTATACCAATCCATCTTCTATTGTATAGCTCTTTACCTCTCCTCGGTCCCTGTATGTCCAAACTCCTTCCTCTCCATCTATCTGGTGAGATCAACTCTCTGACTCTTTCCCAGAGTTCATTTCTCTCTGCCTGCAAGTCCCAGCTACACTCTCCTCCCTAGCTATTGGCC
>JADRCD010236393.1:1283-18192 GCA_019843815.1 Montemys delectorum | reverse complement strand
ATAAAAATCAACACAAACACACACACACACACACACACACACACACAAACACACACATACAGACACTCACACCAGCTAATCTAAAAATGTCTTTGCTAACTCAGTGACTGGGCACTCCTAAATGTCCCCTGCCAGCTCAGGCCATTGGCCAGTCCAACAAAAACTCCCACGGCTGTTTGGCATTATCTCCTGTTTCTACTGCCTCCTCCTTATTTCCCAGGTCTCCCCATTCTCCCTGCATCCTCCCACACAACTCTCAGTATCCCGCTCCTTACTCAGCCATTGCTCACTAGTATCTTTATTGATTGATCAAGAACCAAATGGAGAACAGGACCTTAGGATCAGAAGCACCCTCTATATCTCATCTTTTCTGTCCAACAATAATAATAAAAAAACTCTCTCCCAGACATAAATTGAATAAAATTATAACAATCATGTAAATTACAAAGTATGATATACAATTACCTTCCTGTTCATCATATTTGTCAATCAAAAACAGTACTCTACCATCATTGATAACTTAAAGAATCATGGTTCTATCCTTGAATTGTTTGGATTTTAGCCTGTAAAACCATGTGTTTCACTCTGTAACCTCTCACTCAATGTTAAACAACAAGAGTTTGATTATGAGAATATGACTAGTCTTCAATCCTGTGAGAAATCTGAGAACAACTGAAACATTAACTGGGTGTGTAGAAAGCACCAAACACAGCTTCTCAAACTTTAACAATTATAGAGACAACTGACTACATGGACAGACCCATAATTTATTACAACAGAGCATCTGTCATCAGTCTTGTGGTCCAGGATCAATCATCTGACAGACCTTTGTAAAGCAGGATTATGAAGGACTGTTTACCCTCTCTTGGCAGAGCTATCAGGGAACTACTTTGCATAGTGTGTCCTTTTCTGGACACCTTTTTGTCTGTAGATGAAAGAGGTAATTTCTGTCCTGTGGCTACCTTGCCATGATAATCAACCTTGCCTGGAGGTAGAGATGTTCAATTTTTTTTTTGAAGGGGAATGGGAAAACTGTCCAAAGCAGACATGTCTCACTGTCAAATGATTCTTAATGATTAAATAACATTAAATGTCACAAACACTTCCTGGGTATACCAGAAGTCCAGTTAGGAAGTGTCAGGCTAGCAGCAGCAGTCAGAAGACCGAGCTGGAACAGTTAGGCCTGAGCTGAATTGGCATAAGTCAGCAGGAGAGATTTGGATCACCAGAAACTCTAGGAGAAGTTCTAGGCTGTGCCTCTCTCACTAAAGCAGAGATCATTGAAGATTTGAGACCAACAACAGTTGTATAACTAGCTCTAGCTGCCAGCTCTCTCACAGTTCACTGAGTCCTGTGTATATTCCTTCCAAACCCCACATCTCCTCCATGGATCTTGCCTCACCATGAGTCTTCAGCATGTGAGTCTCCATCAGCTGACATCACTCTACCAATTGGCCCTAATCTGACGAAGTGGCAGGAAGCATACCACCAGAAGGTTTTTTACTGCATTGTCTCTATGGAGTTCAGACAAATGGAGCTCAACTAAGGCAAACCAATACATACCTGTCCTTCGTGAAGAATCCTTCATCATGCATCCTTTTACCTGTGTCTGCTTCAGCTAAATGTTCCTTCCCATGTTGGCTTTAGCAAAACATCCTTTCACTTGTGTCTACTTCAGGAAAATGTTCATTCACATGTTTGTCCGAAAAAAACACCATCCAACACAACTGACTTTACAAAGAAACCAAAGTTTCCACTTTAAATGCTGAGCATCTTACTTGAATATCATAGATTAAACCAAGATATCAAAAATCACAGAAAGGATACGAAGTCATAGAAACTGAGCCATTCACTACTGAGTGAAAAATGGAACAAGACAAAAATTTTAAAAAGTTATTTTCTTTACAGTTGAATAAAAATGAATTCAGTGTATCCAACCCATTGACAACAAAACAGGCAATTCCCAGAGGCAAGTTCAGAGCACTAAGTGTCTACATCAGACAATAGGAGAGAAATCATGTTAGTAACTTAGTGACTCACGACAGCTCTAGAGCAACAACAGCAAAAATAACAAAAAGACTAGATGGCAAGAAATAGAAACAAACAATACAAAGCAATACAAAGAATCAAAAAAGAGTTAGTGCTTTAAGAAAAGCAATAAGATAGAGACATCCTTAGCCAGGTTAACTAAAAGATGCAGAGAGAAGATCCCAACTCATACAATCAGAGATGAAAATGGAAACAATAAAACAGACACCCAGGAAATCCAGAGACTCATAAGGACTAACTTAAAAAAAAAAAATCTGTACTCTACCAAACTGGAAAACCTAAAAGGAATGGATGAATTTCTTGATATATATGACCAACCAAAGTTAAATCAAGGTCAGATAAACAAGCTAAACAGACCATAACACCTAAATATATAGTGTCTCCCAAGCAAAAAAACCTAGTGCTGGATTTAATCAGCTTAAATTCTACCAGGCTTTCAGAGAAGAATTAGCATCAATATCCCTAAAATCACTCTACAGAATAGAACACTCAGAAATAGAACTGAAGGACAATTCCTGAATCCTCCTCTGAGGCCACTGTTACCTCATACAAAACCATACAGACTTAATTTGTTTTTATCTAGCAACTTTGCTGAAGTTGCTTACCAGCTTTAGTTCTCTGGTAGAATTTATTCGTTACTTATGCATACTATTTTATAATCTGCTAATTGCAATTCTTTAGGTTCTTCCTTTCCAACTTGTATCCTCTTGGTCTCCCTTAGTTGTCTTATTGCTCTAGCTAGAACTTCACCCACTATATCAAGTAACCTGTGTAAGAGTGGACAGCCTTGCCTTGTTCTCCATTTTACTGGAATTGCTTTAAGTTCCTCTCCGTTTAATTGGATGTATACTTGCTGTGTATTGTCTTTATTGTGTTTAAGTATGTGCCTTGCATCCCTGATGTCTCTAAGACTTTTAACATGAATAGGTATTGGATATTGTTAAAGGCACTGTCAGAAACAAATGAAATTAGCATGCAGGTTTTTTTTTTTTCAGTTTGTTTATATGGTTGATTTTGTTGATGGATTTTTGAAGTAGAAACTTGAGGGCTCTTTGGAAAGTCAGTTGGATGGTCTTTTGCTGGGCAAACATGTGGGAGAGTGTTTTCCTGAAGTGGATATAAGTGAAAGACTAAGGCAGACTCAAAAAAAAACATTTCATTGAAGCAGACACAGGAGAAAGCATGCTTTGCTAAAGCAAGCAAGTGGAAGGACATGTGATGAAGGATTCTTTGCTAACAACATGCCCCAGCCCGCGGGGCGAGTAATTAACCAGGGTCCGAAGGAGACCGAGCCTAAAAGAGAAATGGGCGAGAGAGAGGAACGAGGCCAAGCAAAAACGGTTGTCAAAGCCTCACTTTACTTCAGAAGGGCAGGGCAGTTATACTTGCAGAGCAAGGAAGCATTAGGAGGAAGTGGGGCAGGGGGTGTACACCTGGCTTCACACCTGGCCGGAGCAGAAGCGTTGACAAAACATTTTATGTTTTTTCTGAGAACACTCCATGGTTCCTCCGAGAATAGACTGTTACTCAGATAAGGTCAAATTCTCAGGGACAACAGGGACACTCTGTCCCTGACAACAACATATGTATGTATTGGTCCACCTTGCACTGTATAGTTGAGCTGCATTTGTCAGGATTCCATAGAGAGAAATGCAGCAAAAACCTTGCAGTAGTGTGGTCCAGTTTCTTGCCACTGCCAAGATTGGCAGAGTAATGTCAGCTGAGACAGATGCATGTGCTGAGACAGATGCATGTGCTGAGGCAAGACCTATTGAACATCATGCGATGTTTGCAGGGTATAAATAGGACTCATTGAACACCGATGGGGCTTAGCTAGGTTTGCTTATAGAGCTAGGTGGGCAACACTTGTTGCTCTCTCATCTTTGCTGATCTTCACTTCCCTGAGAGAGGCACAGCTGAGAACTTGTCCAGGCATTCCTCCTGGTCCCTCCTCCTGACTCATGCTAAGGCCTGGCTGTCTCTGTTAGGCAGTGCCATCTCTGCTGACTCATGCTTAGGCCTGGCTGTCTCTGTTAGGTAGTGCCACCATTCCTGATTTGTGTTTGCTATCCTGACTCTACCTAACTGGGCTGCTGATATATCCATGAAGTGTTTGCCAGTGGATCAAGCTGACGCTGCAAACGGGTAAACTGAACTACCAACTTCCAGAGAACACAGATGGGAGTTGCTCTAAAAAAAACCCTTTCTATAAAGGTCCACTTCCCCTGTATCCTTTCTTTCCTGCTATCTCTGGTAGGTTGTCGGCTAAAAGAGAGGTTCTAGCATTTTAAGAACCATCATTAAAAATAAGGTTTAAAAAATTAAACTTACATATTCTGGGATGAGCCTACTTGATCATGGTGGATGATGCTTTTGATGTGTTCTTAGATTTGCTTTGTGAGTTGTTGAGATTTTTTGTTTGTTTGTTTTTGTTTTGTTTTTGTACTTTTGTATCAATGTTCATAAGAGAAGTTGATCTAAAATTCTCCTTCTTTGTTGAGTCTTTGTATGATATAGGTTTTAGGGTAATTGTGGCCTTATAGAAAGAATTTGGCAGTGTTCTTTCTGTTTCTATGGGGGAGGCTCCCAAGAATCAGTGAGGTGACCTTAGCTGAGTCTCACAGCTGTGGGGATATGGAACCTGAAGAGATCACCTCTTGTCGCCATGCAGGAACCTTGGGGGTGTGAACAGAACACCAAACCACCCCAAATATTTTTGACTCAAAAATATTCTGTTTGCAGGATATGCAGGGATGGAAATGGAGCAGATAGTGAGGGCATGGCCAAACAAAACCCAGTCTAACTTGAGACCCATCCCAAGGGCAAGCATCAATCCCTGGTACTATTAATGATCCTCTGTTTTGCTTGCAGACAGATGCCTAGCATAAATGTCCTCTGAGAGGCTCCACCAGCAGCTGACTGAAACAGATGGAGAGATCCACAACCAAACTTTGGACAGAGTTTGGGGGCTCTGAGTTGGGGAAGAATTGAAGTGGATAGGAATTCCACAGGAAGAACAACAGAATCAACTAACTTGTATCCTTGAGGTTCTCAGAGTCTGAACCATCAACCAAAGAACATACATGGGCTGCACTTAGGCCTCCTCATACATATGTAGCAGACGTGAGCTGCACCTAGGCCTCCTCACACATATGTAGAACATACATGGGCTGCACCTAGGCCTCCTCACACATATGTAGAACATACATGGGCTGCACCTAGGCCTCCTCACACATTTGTAGCAGATGTGGGTTCAAAACAACTGGAGTAGGGGCTATCCAAAAAGTTCTTGCCTGTGTATGGAATATGTTCTTCTAGTGTGTGTGTGTGTGTGTGTGTGTGTGTGTGTGTGTGTGTGTGTGTGACCGGGCAGGGGGGGTGTTTCCATCCACTCAGAGGAGAAGGGGACGGGCATGGGAAGAAACTGGGTGAGGGGTAACTGGGAGTCAGGGCAGTGATCAAGATGTAAAGTGAATTTGAAGAAATACAGAGATTCAGGAATAAAAAAGAAATTACAGACCAACATACCTTATGAATGTTGGTGTAAAAATTTTAATGAGTTGTTTGTAAACTAAATTCAGGAATACATCAAAAAGAATATCCACCACGATCTTGTTGATTTCTTCCCAGGAATGCAAGGAAGTTCAACACACACACACACACACACACACACACACACACACACACACACAGAGAGAGAGAGAGAGAGAGAGAGAGAGAGAGAGAGACAGACAGAGAGACAGAGAGAGACAGAGAGACAGAGAGAGACAGAGAGAGACAGAGAGAGACAGAGAGAGACAGAGACACAGGCAGAGAATCAGACATACAGAGAAATGTAATCTGTCATGTAAAGCGACTGAAAGACAGAAAGCACATAGTCAACTCATTAGATGCAAAAAAGACATTTGACAAGTTGCAACATTTTTCATGATAAAATTTCTTGAGAAATTAGAGAAATGAAGGATGTATCTCAAAACAAGGTAAAAGAAATGTACAGCAAACCCACAGCCAACATCAATCTAGATGGAGAGAAACTCAAAGCACTTCCACTAAAATCAGGAACAAGACATGGTTGTCCACACTCTCCATACCTATTTGATGTAGTACTTGAAGTCTTAGCTACAGCAGTAAGACACCTGAAGGACATGAAGGATTACAAACAGGAAGGAAAGAAGTCATGATATATGATTGTATACACTAGTGGCCCTAAAATTTCTACTGGGTAACTTCGACAACTGATAAAATTTTTAAGCAATGGAGAATGAGAAAAACACAAAAATCAGTCCCCTTCCTAGCCTGACAGAAGAGACAGTGAGGTACAGAGTTAAACTCACATTGGCACAGGAGAGAGATTCTGAACTAGACACTGAACGCCAGGAAGTAAGAGCAACAAACAGTAAATAGGACCCATGAAAATGAAAATATTCTATACTGCAAAGGACAACATGATATGGGGAAAGTAGCAGCCTAGAGAATGGGAACATATTTTTATGAATTATATATATGACAGAGGGTATCTAAAATATATGAAGAGAAAAAAAACCCAAAATATCAATAAAATAGACAATCCAAATAGAAGGCCTTCTTACAGATCTCAGCAGAGAGTTTTCAAAGGTGAGACATGTTGCAGCATTTTCTCTGTCCAATCACATTAGGGCAGTGACAGGCCTGTGATTGGACAGGAATAGAGAGGTGGAGCTAGAGTTCGAGGAGGAGAAAGGTCAGGGGCTGGAGAAGAAGGTGCTTCATCACGGAGTCAGACGATGAGGACGAGTCAGACCCCGCGTGGTTATAGCCAGGCTAAGGTTTCTACAAAATAGGTTAATTGGGTTAAAATATTGTCTTTATGAATTAGTTATGAAATTATCATCTTGGCAGCTTGTAAACTGGGATCTTATTATTATAAAAAATCTGATTGGATGATTAAGCTTTAAGAATCATGCTTTGCCTATCGGGTCCTAGGTGCTAGCTAGATGAATGATAGTGGGGGTGTGTAAAGCATTGCATGGGAGCGAGATGTTGCTGTTAGATGGGAGAAAATAGCAAGAACCTGCTGAGACATAGTGCTGTTGCTGGTCGGTACCTGCTTAAGAATGTGGCCTGGTGGGAAAGGGAGATTTCCCAGGCGGATTCTTTTTTATTTATTCCCGCAGATGAAATGCATCAGATAAACAGTTTTAAAATGTCCACAGCTATATTAGCCAATGCTCCCTGAGCCTCAAACTTTGCAAACTCTTCAAGTCTCCAGATGGTCTCTGACTTCCTAATGGCCATGTAAAATCTCATCACCATGAAAGTCAAACAAAACTCCCCACATTGACCTGAGGAGAGATAGAACTCCACCTGGATGATGGCGTGTTCTTCTGAAAAGAATGGGAAGGGCATCAGAGAGGGAGATGGAACAGGAAGATGGTGAACCCACAGTCATTTGGGTGGGTGGGAATGGCTAACAACTGGGACAAGAGTGCCATGGGCCGGCCAGTCTGGGCCTCCCTCAACCCATGGTGGAACATAGTTCTAGTCAGGCCAAAAGGCGTTGGCAAAGAAATGACAAACAGAGACAACACAAGGGAATGCAGAATCGGAGTGTACTTGCACAAAACAAAAATCAGGCTTATATAGTATACAGAAACAGGGAGAATGTCAGGGATCACATAGGCAGAGCAGGCAGGTGATAAATAAGGGAGCTGTGTTAGAGGATGAAGTATTGATGGGGCTGCAAGACATAGCCTTCAACATCACCTTCCTAGTCAGCACCAAGCCTGGAGAGCATGGGTATGAGGTCATGCACTCTAGCATGAGCTATGAACCAGTGGCCGCCCCCTGAAACACATACTCTCCATCACCAGCCATCGACTGTAAACAGTCCCTCAAGAGGGCCTACCCCATCCATGTTACACCATTTAACTGGCCTGTGAAGGTCTTGTGCATGTAACTGCAGCCACTGCAAGTTCATTCGTGTGTGCAACGGCCATGTCATGTCTGGAGGACAGTATCTCACAGCCCTCCCCATCCTCTGGCTCTTAGGTTCTTTCTGCCTCTTCCTCGTATCTACACAGTCCCTTGGGCCTTGGAGAGGCAGGTTGATTCAGAAAACAGTGTTAAGTGAGTATTTAATGACTTCATGACTTTAGAACTCTGGCCAGGATGCATAAGAAGGAAGCATCCCTTGCTCCATGTTGTGTGGGAATTAAATCACTTGGGTCAGCACAGGCGAGCTTCTTTTTATCCTGACACTGAACATTCTGAGTAGACAAGTGTTGTTTGAAAGGATCGGTTGGGAACTCGGGAACTAAGTACACTTGTGACTCCTGATCCCTTTGCTTACCCTGTGACCTGAGCAGATCAGTGTCTACTTAACATGAGAGTGAACCATTAAATCTCTGCTGAGTCCCATTCTACCAGGATAGGTTTGAGGCAAGAACTTTTAGTTCCTCACCAAACCTAACAATCTGTGGTGACATTTTCTGGTCAGAATCTCCTTTAACCAGTGACCCTTAGAGACATAAGAGATGCCTGAGGCTCCCAGAACATTGACACTGAGACCTTGCTCTGCCCTGGATCGATTATACTCATCCCAAGGCTACCTCTGTGAGAAGGGGCGTAGCTGGGGTGACCTTGAAACTAGACCTTTATCTAACCACTGCTTAGACTGGGACTGCTTTTATGGGACATGGTCTGTTATGATTGACAGGGAGGATAACCATCAGCAAGGGAGATGAGGAGATGTGGGCTTCTCTGTTGTCTCTAGGAATAAGGTGACCAATTTTAATGTTTGGTCAAGAAATTTATTTTATGGTTGCCTTTATGCATAAATATGTATTTTATATTCCTCTTTCCTCAAGCTCTGCTCTACAAGAAGAGCATCTGCTTTTCTAAGACCTCTCTTCAAGAAGAAATTTCTCCACTTACTCAAAAGAAAAAAAAAAAAAAGGAAATAACCCAAAGTCTTTATACAAACAGAAAAAAAAAAAATTCAAGAGTTTGGGAATGTTGGTAAAATATACACCCTCCTGTCCCAGTCTAAGTCCTGTCTGAAACACATCTGTGCGGCTAGAATAAACTAAAAATCACTAATATGAAGAATGTGGCTTGTACCTCTGAGTATGACGTCTGGGACTGCTTTCAAGGGACGTTTCAATGATTTTTGACGTCTACACCATTAAACTGAGGTGCAGTAAGCACCAGGCTAAAGGTGCCTGGCTACACGGTCATCTTCTTTCATCTCCTTTGCTCTCACGCAGCTTCAAACACCCAGTTGTCCCAAGGGCTTTATGTAGGAAAAGTGAATGTTCCTCCAGTGCTCAAACTCCTGTGAATGACTGACCATCCCAGCGCTGGCCCAGCTCTGCAGCCTGATTAACGGGTTTCAGCTGCAACTAGATCCAGCATTAAAAAAAGGAAATAAAATGATCCTTTTAAAAACACTATATAATTTGTACCCTGAAGAAGGTACATGTGTATACAATGTACTTTGATCCTATCCACTATCCACTACCTCCTTGACGTTCTTCTGGAACTTTCTAAAATGACTCCCTTATGGTTTAATTACTTCTCAAAAACAAATACAAAAACAAAAAACAAACAGACAAACAAAAAACAAGCACAAACCAAAACCCTACTCTCCTTTTGTTTGGTTGAGTTTTGTTGTTGTTTGTTTGTTTGTTGATTAGGGGCAAGCTCTTACTATGTAGAGCAGACTGATCTATAACTCACAGAGATCCAGCTGCCCCAGCCTCCTGAGTGCTGGGATATGAGGCATGGGAAGTTCTCAATAAAGAGGACTACAAATTTCAGAAGGGGAACTTCATACTGAATCTCTAACTAACAACTGATCATGCTGGTCTCCTTTGATGCTGATTTGCTCCCCTGCACTGGCCTTGCCCAATCCGGTGGCAAAGCATGGATGTCCTGGCTCTTATTGTCTTAGCAATGCGTAAAGAGAATATAGTTACAGTCTGGATTTTGTCTTCCCCTCTGCCTCCCGTGTCTCCTCTCCTCCAGCATGATGCGGCTCCCCAGAGTTCCCTGTGTGGCAGTTGTGATCCTGTTGCTGACAGTGTTGAGCCGTCCAGTGGCTTTGAACAGAGACCCCAGACTTAAGTGCTCACCTCAGGTGCTGGGCTGCTGGGGATGAGAGAAGGAAGGAGCTAACTTCCTCATTGTCCAGGCCAAGTGCCTTGAAACTATTGATAACTTCTGTGACCAGCCACAGTCCTCACATGAACTCTAAATTATGTCCCCAAACAGAAGCCTGGATGTTTGTGCTCTCAGATCTGTGTGAGAGGCCCCTGTGTAAGAGCCATTGCTTTTCAAGTTTCTCCCAGTAAAATCTTGTGTCAGATTCCCTTAGGGCTCTGGGAAGATCGATAAGTCATAATGTTAAATTAACTTCTGGGACAGACCCTGTTGTCATTGTGTTGAGCTATCCAGAGAAATGTTTCTCTAAAAGTACAACTTCCTATGTGTGTTTCTATTCTACTTTTATGTATGTTTTCTGCTGTTTTATGTACAAAAGGGGAAATCATTGATGTAATCAGAAGATCTCTGTGGAAATGTCACAGAGTCAAGGGACAGTGAGGTCACCGCAGAGAGATCCCTGTGCATCCTCTGCAGGCTCTGAGGCTGCTGCCTGGCCACCTGTGAGGCTGAGCCCTGGGCTTCCTCTTCCTCTCTCCCTCATTCCAGGGCTTGTGCAGCCTGTTCCCATGCAGAACCTCTGCTGGGTGGTGGTTAGCGTTTCCCGTTCTCCTTGGGAGCACACAGCAGCTAATGCTGAGGTTCTTAGATCTGGAAAGGGGCTTCGAGAAGATGTGCATCTGTGGGCTGCTCTAAAGAACTGGAGACTTTCTGAGATCCCAGGGTGGATTGGAGTCTGTTTGGTGTTTGTGATCTCTGGTTTTCCTTGGGAGCACACAGCAGCTAAGGCTGAGGAAACAGCCTTCGAAACGATGGGCATCTGTGGCTGCTCTAAAGAACTGGAGGCTCCTTCTGACACCCTGGGCCAGGCTAGAGCTGGTTCAGTGTTTGTGATCTGAACATGTCTGCATTTTATTTTTCTCTCACATTCTCTGCCCTGAGCTCATGAAAAAGACTTTAATTCTCTTTGCATCATATTATCCCCTTCCTAGTTTCATGACTCACATATATATCACACATAGAAAAATCAAAGTCTGTGATATGCACATGGGGGATAAAAGATGGGGTTATTAACGCTGCTGAAAGATGTGACCCTGGAATGGAGAGGTGGCTCAGTGGTTAAGGGCGCTGGCTGTGCCTTTAGAGAACCTGGGTTCAATTCCCAGCACCCACACGGCAGCTCACCACTGTCTGAACTCTAGCTCCAAGAGTTCCAACATCTTCACACAGATACACATGCAGGCAAAACCCCAATGCACATAAAATGAAAATAAATAATTAAAAAATAATCTGTGACCCCAGAATGCTGGGGCTGTGGGCAAACCCTCTGACCCTTCTCAGCTTTGGCTGAAATGTAAAATGTGGGAGAAATAATCTTTTTCATAGAGCTTTCTGAGAATTGGGAGAGGTTTCTGAGTAAAGCATTAGAGTGTGCTGCCCCACTGTGTGCTTCCTCTCTGCACACTGTTTTCATCTCTGTTATCAAAGGGCACTCAGAAGCTTCCATCTGCCTCTAGCCTCAGCGCCCCCTCCCACTGACCAGGCTCCTTCCCTTGCATCACCGTCTGTCACATGGACCATCCTCACTGCTTCTAAAACTGTCCTTATTCTTCCATTTTGCCTTTTATAAAAGTCAAACCCATTCCCTTCACTATTGTCTGTGTTGTCTCAAACACAGGGATTAGTAATTCAGTCTCTGAAACTCTCAGCGATCTCTTTTAAAGTCATGAGCCACAGTGATGACTGCTGCAAATATTTCTCATGAAACGCACCAAACGTCCTCATCCCACGAAACGCACGAAAGATCCTCATCCTTCTGAGCGTTTGTGAGGTTGATAATGTCTGGTGCTTGCCTTTATTTCAGTTGCTTTTAACAAATCTCTTGTACATTTTCTGAGTGAGATTAAGTATGGAGTTGAAAACATCTGATGTGCCTTCCTCTACTGAGACTAGAGAGGCTCACTGACTGACTGACCCATCAGAGGGTGGAGACACGCCCTCACCTTTCCACATTTGACAGTCAATTTTGACAAATTGCAGTCACATTTGACATCTGATTTTAAATTGGTCTGGTTTGTGCATTCTCTGCATCTGTAATTCAGAAAGAGATTGTGGCTCAGTATTGGGATCATGGTCTCCATGTCTAGAAACTTCTCCAGTAGTTCCCACTTAGTAAAAAAATAGAAAGCTCCCATCAACTCCAAGGCTTTTGAGTTGGGGCTGCTCTTGATCCCCAAAGTCTCATCTCTCACTGCTGCCCTCATGCCCTGTGCTCTGTTGTTCATGAACCCAGTGTTAGCATGAGGTGTTACCTCAGCTGAGAGGTGCCCCTCCTCCCTGTATCCCCTCTTCTGACATTTGCTGCCACCACCCTCTTCTGGCTCATATTCGTGACACATATTCACTGTCAGTTCCCAGGGTACTTCTCTGCCCGTCCTGCCACTCAAAGATTCCTGTTAATGGAACTCCAACCCTATCTCCTATTTCTTCCCCACTTTCACAGTTTTAAGCGCTGACATGGAGGGAGGTGTCTTCTTCTCCTCTTTGGATTTTCAAGGGCAGCGCAGACCTGCACAGGACGGGCACTGAGGAAGATTTACCATGTTCTAAATGATGTTAAGTTAAGGAGCTTGCACATAAGGGGTGGGAGGGAGGTGTCCTCTGAGCTGGTGAGTACTGGTTTCCAGCTTAGCTCCAGGACCAGGTGTGGGATCAGGAAGGGGCATACTCCACTGTCCTCCTGTGCTGCTGGAATATGAGAGATACATATGGTGGGTGTTGTCCTTTGGGGAAGTGACCTGACTCTGGACACCAACACCTGTCTGTCCTGGATGGCCTGTGACAGGATCATTCTGTTCTCAAGTTTATACCCACATTGGCCATTTTTACTGCAGGACCAGAAGCAATGTCCAGACCTAACTGAGCAGGGGAGAGTGGCCCTGACCCAGATCGAGTGACAGGGAAAGCTCACAGGACTGTATCCCCATACATGGGACCACAGGCAGATGGGGTCTGGTACAAGTGTGAGAAGTCAGCCCCCCAGGGAAGAGCATGCCAACTGGTTATTCAATCCCAAATAGTCAGCCCTAAAACATGCACACATACAAGGAGCATCATACCGATGCTATGTGGAGGGTCTATATATATATTTAGGTATGTACTCATATATATATGTATGTGTATATGTATGTATGTGTATATGTATGTATGTGTATATATATGTATGTGTGTATATATGTGTGGAATCCGGCCAGCAGTTTCACTTGGGTCAGTGAGTTTTTCTCTGACCAGAGTTTAGACAGGACTTGCGGGGGAGGGATACAAAATCTCACCCTTATTTATTATACAAAAAAGCAGAGTCAAGGCCATATCACTTGGCAGAGTTCTGTATGGGAATCATTACAGTGCTTAGATGGAAGACCTGTATAATTTCTCCTGGTTATAATCTTCTCGTCATTCAGACGATGTGCAGCTAGTTTGACACAGCAAACTGGGCTTATATTGTGTCTTTAATAAAAACACAGCCACTTGGCACGTGCCTCTGTCTGGGTCGACCACTGCCAGAGAGGCAGACTTCCGTAATGCACCATCCATCCATACAGTAAATGCCAAGATCTGCCTTTAACACCTGTTGAGTCCGGGAAATGCTACCGTTTCTCTGAAAGCAGCTTTCTAAGAAGTCCTCCCAAGGTTGCTGGTCCTGATGCTGAAGCTGAGTGTAGGCCTTTTACTGGCTTTGGCTCTGGAGATGGAGGTAGTTGCCTAGGGAATGGGTCTTAATTCAAATGCAAATTAGTTGGTTAGGTCATCGAACTTCTGGATTTGCATTAACCTTTGGAATGGTGGTGGTGAAGACCACAAGTGAGTTAGGCCGGCTACTTTTCGAAGTGCTGGCTTTTGGAGTAAGGCCTATCAGCTAGTACAAGAGAAAACGAAAGAAAAAGCTTTTCTGCAGTGCGTTTAAGCACATTAGCTGAGAAGGCTGTGGCTCTGAGTCCACTTGACGGATTAATCTTTCCAGGAGCTAGCGTGCTCCATCCTCTTTCTGAGAGAAAATACATACGGACCCTCTGCCCCAAACCAAAACAGGGTCTGGTCCATGCCAAGCACTGGTGATCGGGTCCCTCCACCTTACCATGGCATACGAACTTAAAATGTCAGAATGCCAATGTCGGCTCGTTGCGGACTGGCCTTTAATATCAGCCTGCAAGAAATTTAGAATAAAAAGTACAAAAGCAAGGTGTGCCTTTGGGGATTTCGGAGGGAACAGACTCCCCCCTTTGTCTTCAAAATCCAGCTTTTAAGCACGCGATGTGCTTGCGCAACCATTCCTTGTCCCATAATCATTCTTGCTTGCTCTTTGGAGATTTTATGTTTGAGCCTTGCTGGAGAGGAAGAGTGATAAACAACTCCTTATTTGGCCGTGCTTGTTTACCTGGCTTGCTTCTGCCTTTGGCAACCTATCAGATAGCACCATGTGGCCTTTTGGGATAGGTCACTCATGGGCTTTTAAGGGTCTGGGGTGTTGCCCTCGGGGTCAGAAGAAGATTGTAAAAGGCTCCTGAATAAAACTGCTTGAAGAAGAGCTCTTGAGTGGCGTCTTCCTTGCTGGTCGAGGTGGAAGCGACAAAGGCCAAGTTGAGTCCCAATCAAGGCATCAATTTACTCGAGGTGGGGGCAGGGGTTGGTTTATGAGTTTATATAGGTAGGCACAAAAGTGAAACCACAATATCTAGACATAATATATGTGTAACGTAAGCACAACCGCAGACATGGGGATGTCAACGTCTCAGCTGATTCAGTTCTCAGGCAGTCAAGTTTGTTTACATTCAGCATGTAGGCAAGCAGGAGGCATGTCCAGCTGCTAGGTGCAACTTTCAGCTTCTAGGCTTAAAGAAGAGCTGCAGTGTAGTGGGCCATTGTTTAGCTCCACAGGTGTCAGCTTCCCTTCCCAGGTGTCAGCCCTGCCTCCAGAGCTCAGGCAGAGAGAGGGAGCTGAGACAGGGGGAGGGATGCAACATATATGTGTGTATATCTACAAATATATAGTATGACAATTAATGACAAAAGAGGCCATGAATTTGAAAGAGAACATGGAGGTGTACATAGGAAGGTTCAGGAGGAGGAAAAGGAACAGGGGAAGTGATTTAATTGTATGACAGTCTCAAAGAACAAGAGTCTCACTGGGTATGAACCACACTTACAGGCAGCCCCTAGCCCAGCAGTAGATGGTCCAACAGAGAGTGCTCAGTGGTGTTCTTGAAGACTTTTTTTTTTTAAATTTTATTTATTTATTTACTTACTTTCTTATTTGTCTTACAGAACTTTTGCTTATATATTATGGTTTCAGATTTTGTGCTTTTAATTATTCCTTTGTGTTTGAATGAGTGTCAGTTTCGAGACAGGGTTTTTCTGTGTAGCCCTGGCTGCCCCAGACCTCACTCTGTAGACCAGGCTGGCCTGGAACTCAGAAATCTGCCTACCTCTGCCTCCCAAGTGCTGGGATTAAAGGCGTGTGCCACCACTGCCCAGCTGTATGTCTGTGTTTCTTATGTTTTTGTTTTTGTTTTTTTCATTTTTTTGTTTGTTTTGTCCTGGTTTTTTGTTTGTTTATTTGTTTGGCTTTGGGGGGGCAGGGGGTCCTAACTGACTATTTTCTAATGTAACAGAGAACAAAGTGTGGCTTTAGGTGTTCAGAGAGGTGGGGAGGATCTGAAAGGAGGGAGGGGAAACTGTGAGAAGAATCTATTGTAGGAGAAAAATTCATTTAAAAAACAATATAGAAGAATCCAGTGGGAGATAACATGGCCACTCAACCTCTCTGCCACATGGGACATGGAGGTCATGATGAGGGTTAAAAAAATGAGGGGGAGAGGACTGAAGAGAGGACTATCCCATCGTTCCTGGGAATAGGGGGCTGGTTTCCGAGTTCCTCCATCTCTTCATTCAGTAACACAGTCCTGACTGTTCAGCCTGGAGTGGAGCTGGGGTGTGTGTGTCCTTTGCCCCGTTAGTTGTCCCGACATCATAGAGAGCAGGGTAGACCTTGGGTCAGTTCATTTGGGCAGCTGAGTGGGACTCGGGCATCTTGTCCTCAGAGAAAAAGAGAATTCTTGTCTCCACAGCACGGTTTTTGGTACAAGGTAAAGGTGAGTGTCATTTCTACAACGGGACGCAGCGAGTGCGATATCTGTTCAGATTGATCTACAACTGGGAGGAGATCGTGCGCTTCGACAGCGACGTGGGCGACTACCGCGAGGTCACCGAGCTGGGGCGGCCTACAGCCGAGTACTGGAACAGCCAGCAGGCATACTTGGAGCAGATGCGGGCAATTAGGGACACAGCGTGCAAAAACAACTACGAAGTCCTTGATAAGTTCATTGTGCCACGGAGAGGTAAGACCCGGCCGGGTGGCAGGGGTGGAACCTCGGTGAGGGTGGGACTGAGGGGGAGCAGCAAGAGGGGATGGCGTGTGCGCATGTGCGCTGGAGCCCCAGGGCATGCTGGGTTCCCTGCAGCTGGAGCCTCAGGTGGTCTGTGCAGCCTCATGGCAGGGGAACAGAGTTCGTCCTCTGCTGAAGCAGGGGCGCCATGAACTGCTGATCACCTCTCGCCCCGAGAATAAAGTCAAGACGGCCCAGAACAGTGACCTAAGGGGGAAAACTGTGTTACACAGACTTTCACCTTAAGCAGAAGGGTCAGGAGAAGGGATGGGCAGAGG
>JADRCD010236392.1:0-24986 GCA_019843815.1 Montemys delectorum | reverse complement strand
TTTCTTTCTTTCTTTCTTTCTTTCTTTCTTTCTTTCTTTCTTTCTTTCTTCCTTGACCAAGTTATCATTGAGTATAGTGTTTTTAACCTTGCATGTGTATGTAGGCATTGTATTGTTTAATGTTGCTATTGAGGAGCAGCCTTAGTCTGTGATGATCTGATAGGATGCAAGAAATTATTTCAGTGTTCTTTTATTTGTTGAGGCCTGATTTGTGCCCAATTATATGGTCAATTTTGGAGAAGGTACCATGAGGTGCTGAGAAGAGGGTATATCCTTTTGTTTTAGGATAAAATGTTCTATAGATATCTGTTAAGTCCATCTGCTTCATAACTTCTGTTAGTCTTACTATGTCTCTGTTTAGTTTCTGTTTCCATGATCTGTCCTTTGCAGAGAGTGGGGTGTTGTAATCTCCCACTATTATTGTATGTGGTGTAATGTGTGCTTTGAGCTTTAGTAAAGTTTCTTTTATGAATGTAGATGCCCTTGCATTTGGGGCATAGAGGTTCAGAATTGAGAGTTCATATTGGTAGGTAATACCTTTGATGAGTATGAAGTGTCCCTCCTTATCTTTATTGATCACTTTAGGTTGAAAGTCGATTTTATTGAATATTAGAATGTCTACTCCAGCTTTTTTCTTAGGACCATTGGCTTGGAAAATTGTTTTCCATCCTTTTATTCTGAGGTAGTGTCTGTCTTTGTCACTGAGGTGGGTTTCCTGTATGCAACAAAATGTTAGGTCCTGTTTATGTACCCAGTCTGATAGTCTATGTCTTTTTATTAGGGGATTGAGTCCATTGATATAAATAGAGATTAAAGCAAAATAATTGTTACTTACTGTTATTTTTGTTGTTAGAGTTGGAATTCTGTTCATGTGGCTATCTTCTTTTAGTTTTGTTAGAAGATTACATTTTTGCTTTTTCAGAGATGTAGTTTCCCTCCTTGTGTTGGAGTTTTCCATTTATTACCCTTAGAAGGGCTGGATTTGTGGAAATATATTGTATAAATTTTGGTTTTGTCATGGAATACTTTGGTTTCTCCATCTATGGTAATTGAAAGTTTTGCTGGGTATAGTATTCTGGGCTGGCATTTGTGTTCTCTTAGGGTCTGCATGACATTAACCTAGGATATTCTGGCTTTCATAGTCTCTGGTGAGAAGTCTGGTAGAATTCTGATAGGTCTGCCTTTATGTGTTACTTGATCTTTTTCCCTTACTGCTTTTAGTATTCTTTCTTTGTTTTGTTCATTTGGTGTTTTGACTATTATTTGGTAGGAGGAATTTCTTTTCTGATCCAGTCTACTTGGAGTTCTATAGGCTTCTTGTATGTTCATGGGCATCTCTTTCTTTAGGTTAGGGAAGGTTTCTTCTAAAATTTTGTTGAAGATATTTTCTGGCCCTTTAAGTAGGAGGTCTTCACTCCTTTCTATACCGATTATCCTTAGGTTTGGTCTTCTCATTGTGTTCTGGATTTTCGGGATGTTTTGGGTTAGGAACTTTTTGCATTTTTTGTTTTCTTTGAGTGTTGTGTCAATGTTGTCTATGGTGTCTTCTGCCCCTGAGATTCTCTCTTCTATCTCGTGTATTCTTTTGGTGATACTTGCATCTGTTTCCTGACTTCTTTCCTAAGATTTCTATCTCCAGAGTTGTCTCTCTTTCTGATTTCTTAACTGTTTCTACTTCCATTTTTAGGTCCTGGATGGTTTTGTTCAATTTCTTCATCCATTTGATTGTACTTTCCTGTAATTCTTTAAGGGATTTTTGTGTTTCTTTTTTAAGGGCTTCTACTTGTTTACTTGTGATCTCCTGTAATACTTTAAGGGATTTTTTTTGTTTCCTCTTTAAGGGTTTGTACCTCTCTACCTGTGTTCCCCTGTATTTGTTTAAGGGAGTTATTCATGTCCTTCTTAAATTCCTCTATCACCTTCATGGGATATGATTTTAGATCCAAATCTTGCTTTTCCGGTGTTTTGGGATATCCTGGACTTGCTGTGTTGGGAGTACTAGGTTCTGAATAAGCCAAGCTGTCTTGGTTTCTGTTGGTAAGATTCTTGTGTTTACCTTTTACCATCTGTTGATCTCTGTTGTTAGATGTTCTTGCTGACTGGAGCTTGTTCCTCCAGTAGGTCTGTAAGCCTGTCAACGTTTCTAGGAGATCAGCTCTCCTCTGTTACAACTGGGGCACAGATGGCTGTGGATCAGTCTTCCCTTTTGATTCCTGGTGTCAGTGCACACGCTGGAGACAGTATATCCACTTGTGGGAAAGGTGCTGATAGGGCTGTGGATCTGTTGACCCTCCTAGGTGTGGTCTAAGATAGAAAGGATCCTGACCTAGCTGCCCTGCCACTTGTGAGGCCTGTGCATCCCCATTGGTCCGGCCTTAGAGTCATTGGAGAGAAAATGGTAGATCTCACCTGAGTCCCTGGGTTAGAGCATTCCCTGGAGGCAAGCTGTCCGTTTTCAGGGAAGAAGCAGAGAGGGCTGTGGATCCACTGCCATCATTCCGAGGTGTAGATGGAGGTAGAGAGGATCTTGTCCCTGCTGTCCTGCCACTTGTGAGGCCTGTGCCTCCAGGCTGGTCCCACCTTAGAAAGTCCTTTTTTGACAGTACAAAGTAGGACTCAGGACATGATGACTGGTCCTAACAATAGCATCAAATCATCTGGTATCTCAGCCTAGTGGATAAGGGTTACAAATGCAGGATTGTTGAGTTATAATTTTATAATTGTTGAGACAGAGGTCACATTAAGTTTTACAATGCTCAACAACATAAAATTAAGTTTCTAGGATCGTATCATTAATAAGATTTCCATTGTTGTGGAGTGCTGTTGCTGTGCCTTAAAGATGGCGCGGGCCGAGCTGGAGCCGTTGGAGTAAACAAGTCCTTATTTGGACCCGGGGGCATGCCCACCAGTGGCCTGATTCTACGTCAATGCCTAGTAGCCTATGACTGTGTGAAGCGTGGTATGGGCTCATGGGCAGTCCTACGAAAGATATATAATCAGACTCCTGGTGGGGCTCTGGGCCACTCTGCTGTAACCGTTAAGCAAGACATTCCTGAGTAAACTGTTGCTGGAAGGATGTGGTGTGCTGGTCCTTCTTCCTTGTCGGTCAGGGTCGTCGGCGCCGCACACATGATCAAGGATTTTTCTCATACATTTTATATTTGTTGATGTACTATTAACATGTTTAACTCAGACTTGTTGAACTCTGTCTTAATAATGTTTCTATTGCTATGATAAAACACTGGGACAGTGGCCCAAGCTACAAATATAATAGAGGATGGCTTTATCTGGCATCAGTGAGAAGGGAGGTCCTTGTTCCTGTGGAGGCTTGCTGCTTCAGTGTAAGGGGATGGTAGAGGGATAAGGTGGACTTGAGTGGGTGGGTGGAGGAGAACCTTCTTAGAGGCAAAGGGGAGGAGGGATGGGATGGGGGTATGTGGAGGGAAGACCTGTAAGGGGGACAACATTTGAAATGTAAATAAATAAAATAACCATTTGATAAACAAAACAACAACAACAAATATAGTATGACAAGAAGCAACTTGAGGAGAAAAGGATTTATTTAACTCCTCTTCTACTTTACAGTCAATCTTGGAAGGATGTAAGGGCAGGAACTGAAGGCAGGACCTGAAGCAGAAATCGTGGAAGAATGTGGCTTATGGGCTTGTCATTTTAATTTCTTTTATAACTCAAGACTATCTGCCCAGAGATGGCACAGTGTATGGTAGGCTGAGCCCTCCCACATCAATCATTAAGAAAAGGCCAAAAAAAATTTGCCTAAAGGTCAGTCTCATAGAGTCATTTTCTGTTTGGAGTCCCTATTCCAAAATAACTCCAGTTTGTGTTAAGCTGTTAAAAAATACAGCCAGGATAATGTAATAATATATATGGACAGGAAGGCAGAGCCAACAAGAGAGTGGTAGCCAACTGTGCTGTCTGGTGACGCAATGTGAGGCCAATTTTGCTCATGTCCATATGATCCTTGATAGTATTTTGTTCAAGTACAATTATTAATGAGAGCTATGGGCTTTTCTTTTTGCATTGAACTGTGTTGTTGTAGTTTTATCTACCCTTCTCTTAAATGAAAAGGGGAGAACAAAATAAACAATGAAAAGACAGATGGAACTTATAAGGGAAAAGTTCATTTTCTCATCCTACTGCATATAAGATACTCTGCTAGAATGGCATCTAACTTATTACCTTCTCCTTGTGATGAAATACCTAAGATAAACTGCATCAGCTTCAGAACAGAAGAATTTATTGTAGCTTATTGTTCAAGGATACAGACCGTGATGGCAGAATGGCACAGAGGGCATAAACAGCAGGCATCTGGTCACAGTGTATACATTGCCTAGAAGCAGAAAGCAGTGTATAAGGTGCTTATCTTATATTGTCCTTTTATTTTTTGAAGATCACTCTCTGTGGGATGGTCCCACTCACATTTGGTGGGTTCTCCCACCTAACTGGATCTCTTTAAGAAATTCCCTCACCTAGCCGGGCAGTCGTGGTGCATGCCTTTAATCCCAGCACTTGGGAGGCAAGGATGGGCCAATTTCTGAGTTCAAGGCCAGCCTGGTCTACAGAGTGAGTTCCAGGACAGCCAGAGCTACACAGAGAAACCCTGTCTCGTAAAAAAAAAAAAAAAAAGAAAAAGAAACTCCCTCACAAACATGCTTACCCAGTTGCTTGTTTCAGTGATGACTCTATGTTCCATCCAACTGACTTTCAAATTGAACCACTACAATAGCTCTGTTTTTTATTTGTAGGTTTTCCATTTCTTTGAAAACATACAAAAGTTCTTGTTCACAGTGTTCTCATCATGTACAAGAAATTTGATAAAAACTATGAAAAACTGAAACCAAGAAACATAAAATCAGAAGCACTAATGACTAACTGGGGATGTTATTTTTTTATTTATTGTTTTAGATTATGGTATTTTTATGTCATTTATACCCTCCCTTTTATCCTCCAAATCCTATCTTTACAGTTTTATTCTGTGGTATTTCCATATTTAAGTCCTAAATATGGTGGAATTTGTTGTATGTGGTTGCCGTATAATGTTTTTGTCTCCAAATAAAACATGGCTTTAACTGACACATTTTGTTTTTTTCCAAAGGAAGAATGTTTGTTTCTCATTTTAAAGAACATTGTTCACTCATTTCCTATCTGTGATGCAGGATGGGTGAGATTTAAATTTTGTTATTGTTTAAAATGTTTCCAATTATTAATTCATCTTATCAAGTAAACCTTCATTGCATTTAAATTTCTGCCAATATGTTCTGAAGCAGCAATATATGAGAAAAAAAATGCTACATTAGCTAAGCACAACAAAGGAAGACCTAATCCAGAAAGGCTGTACCTCTTATGCTGTTTCTGATGTTGTCAAGGTTAGAGTTTTCCTCCTGATTTGTAACATGTTATAATCCTTGCTGGATACAAATTTATGTTCCTGAAGGAAGAATAAAACAGTGGCAAACAGATTGTTTTCATTGTCTGAAAATTTGATTTATGAGAACAGCATAATGGTAGGAAGTTATTTAGAAATTCATGTATCCTTTAACACGCACACATGCATGTACACACATACACCCACACAATCCCTCTCCTTCCACACACGTTGCAGGAGTCTTCTTCCAAGCCAGATGTGAGGTCATAATATCACCTAGTTATAACATTTTGTATGCAGGCCGGGCTTACTTCATTAGACAAAGGACATCACCTTTTGAGATTAAATTTGATTGGCTCACTTTGGGTATATGCTCTCTGCTACACACTAAGGAATCTCAGACAATTCTTCATTCATTGTTTTAGTGTGTGTTTCTGTTGCACCCCGATCTACCCATAACTCCATTCCAAGTATGGTCTATTTCCAGGTTAATTCTGTCCTCAAATTTTCCAATCTGCCTTTCCCTTAATTATCATAATATATGAAGGCCCAAATGTTATTCCTTTATATTATTTTATTGTCTTGCCTGTCTGATGGATTATAATTCCAAGACTGGTTGATGCCTTATTGCTAATATGTAGCCTTTGTGGACAATTCACAGGAGGGTAACCTCAGTAATGAAAGAAGGTCATGACTGGGTAAATGGCTCAGTGGGTAAAGTGCCTACTGTGCAAGAATGAGGATCCAAGCTCATCTAATTGAATACCTTTCTAAAACCTGCATGTGAGTACCTGCATTATATGAATCCCTGTAATCCCAGTGCTGAGGGGATGGAAACAGAAAGCTCTCTGTAGCTTGTTGGTCTACTGGTCTTGTTAAATCCGTGAGCTGTAGGTTCAGTGAGATGTCCTAGCTCAGGAAATAAGCTGAAGAACATTATAAAAGCAGACACTTGAAACTGACCTCTGTCCTCCACATGCATACACTCATATATGCATCTTGTAACCATTCACATCCATGCATGTGTATAATGCTTATACCACACACACATAGACACACACACACATGCTCTCACACAAGTCTTATCTTTCCTTATAAAAATCTAAACATATAAACAATAACAAAATGAAGAGACAAATACATCAAACACATCATCAAAAATGTTCCTGAAAAGGGTAGTATTTTCATCTTAACTGTGGCTTAATGAGATGATTTCATATTTTCAAATAATAATTAAGCTAATAGCTTCACTGTCAGGCAACCCTTATGGGTAAAATAGAAGAATATTTATCAGAAGGTGCAAATGAGTTGCCTGGCAGAGCAGATGATTTTAGATAACTGCTTGTTTTGGTCTGTTATTAAGAGTGTTCTTAGCAGATGTATTTATATACTCATAACAGCTGTGGTTATCCATGAAGCATGCAATGGGGTCCACCACCTTCCATCATGCATGAGATGGAAGCTTATAAGGAAGACTACTTCTTCCTAAGGTGCTTAGGAGCTGCTGAGGGAGAGAGTGTCACATGCAGTCATTGGCTAGCTGCATGCCCTGATAGATAACCCCCTCAGTCATGCTCAAGCAAACAGCTTTAGTTAAACTTAATAAGTCACTAGACACTTAAAATTGTGAGGCTTAGGACAAAAGGGTATCTAGTTTGAAGGAATGGGTTCAAGAGAACATGGAGTGAGACAGGAGGAAGTGGTGGGAATGAATGCAATACATTGTATATACACATGTGACATTGTAAAATTACTTAATTCAACAACAATCTCCAAATATTACTTGAGACTTGATATCTTCTAGAAAAAGTGTTATCAGATTCAATCCAGCACCACTGATGCTGAAACAAATAAAATCCTTCTACTTTCCATCCCGATATGGTGGCATACACCCACAGGAAGATTTCAGCTAGTTCAAGGCTAGTGTGGTCTACAAAGTGAGTTCTAAGCCAGCCAACAACCAGACATGCATCAGGAAACTAGGAAAGTTTTCTCAAGAAGATGAGAAAGAGAGGGAGAGAGAGAGAGAGAGGGAGAGAGAGAGAGAGAGAGAGAGAGAGAGAGAGAGAGAGAGAGAGAGAAAAGGAATACAAATCTGATGATGCCCATATTGACCTTACTGGTAAAATATTGAGAATAATACTATTCATTCTCTCTCTCTCTCTCTCTCTCTCTCTCTCTCTCTCTCTCTCTCTCTCACACACACACACACACACACACACACACAAACACACACACAATGTGTGTATGAGAGAGACAGAGACACAGAGAGAGAGAAAGACAAAGAAACCTACAGTCAGTTTACTCATTACTTGGCTCCTTTTTAACTCCTTCACTAAAATCAACATCGGAACCAAGAAGCTTGGATTCTCTACAAAGGTTCCCTAAATCCCTTGGCCCTGGGTAACACTTCTTTTACTTCTAGAAGAATACAGATCAGAAGGATTGCAGCAGCAGGGCACCATGCTGTGGGCTATGATCTCTGCCCCTTGTGGAGAGACACAAACAAAGCTGTGGGTCCAGGACTCAACCTTTCCATCCATCTCTGGAAGAACAAGCAGTCCTGAGACATCCTGGACCCTCTCCAGTGAGGCAGCTGTGCCTCTCATTGCACAGATTGATGCCAGCCATGAAATTCTTGACAAGATATTTTTCTGCCATATGGTTTGGGAGTGCCCAGGGCATCAGGCTTGCAGAGACAAGGTAATTTAATGGCTTAAGAGTATCTTAACCATATTTTCTAGTAGAATCTCCACCTTGGGAGATGAAATCTGCTTATGAATACTGGCTATTTATTTACTCAAACCATTCATTACCTGCTTCTGTTCCATACATAGTGCTCACTTGGGATCCTGATATTTCTGAGTTATTTTATTTCCTTAGACAGTATGGCATAGAGTATTAATATGCCTATTAACCATCTCTGCAAAAATAAAGTGAAAAATTTGATAGAGGTAGAGAAATGCTGGAGGTGCATGTCACTCACCACTGTTGCTTTGTTTGTAAAAGACAGTGGAATATAAGGATGGGAACATGTCAGCCCGTAGTTACCATCATTTATGCACACTTATTTTCATTCAGTGGTTCAGTATGTCTTTCAACCACATACGGTAGGTCTTACTCCAATCTTCTGACCTTTATCTTCCGAGATTTATTTCCTGAAATGTTGACAGTAAATTTCCTCAAGATAATCATAGTCAGTGCTCTGTAAGCACTTGTAATGATCAGCTCTAGTAGGAGTTGAATAACATTCTCACCCTGTTGCAGGGCATACATGATGGTACTCTCTTGGGGCAAAAACATCTTCTGACATGCCTACCTGTTTGTTCCTTCTTCATATTACATTTATTATAATGTTCTGTCATAGTTCTCTTTCCTTTGTGCATTTGTTCACAGTATTTGTTAAGACATGTTTGCCTGATGCTCATTTTGACAGAATATATGTTAAAATAGAAATGATGGAGAGATCAACATAATTTTTGCAGTAGAAAAATAAAACAAATTCATGAATTGTTCCATTTACTGTTGAATGGAATAAATCAGCCTTATAAATATATCAGTTTTTTCTCTTATATGAAATCTGGGTGAAAGTAGACTACTAGACTGTAGAAGAATGGAGGAAGGAGGAGTCAAGAATAGACGATAAAGAGAGGTAATAGGAAATTATAGTACATGCAAAAATGACAATGTCAATGAACCTCATTATTTTATACAATTAGTGTATGAGAAGAGTCACAGTTTCCTACATATCAGACTAATGAATGGAGTTTTTACAAAATAATGTCACAGTCCCTCAGTCACCTGAATCTCTTCCCCACCAACTCTCCCCGTTACATACTCATAATTTACCCAGAGTAATTATTGGTTCTTGGGAGGGCTTTTGGGGATTGCTCATTGGAACAGATACCTCCAATAGAGTCTATGACTAGAAGGCTCACTCACTGGAGAGAGAGGATTAATTTACAGGTTAGGCTACTCCAAGAGCAATAAAGGATGACATATCTGTAAGGCAAGGGACTAAAATGCCATGGAAATTAAATGAATAAAAGACCTAGTAGAATTATTTCAGACACCCCAATTGATCAACTGAAATTGGATAAAGAGACATTATGAACAAGATTTTTCATGTTTATTAGGTCCCAACAGTGGTAAATTCTGATTAGTTCTTCAAAATCTTACAAAATCACATCAAAATAGATCTGCAACATAATTCTTTGATTGTAGATATATTTAAATGTATACCAAAAATATAATTAATATTATATTTAATAAAGTAACTTTAAAAATTAAGTTACATATAAGTCAGTTTCAAAATTCAGAACAAAGATGTAAATTGATTTGTGATAATAAGCTCAGAGACTATGATCTTGTTGATCTCTGGATCCAGACCAGACAATTTTAAACAAAGACATTTATTTGAGTAGGATTCTTCTTATAGGTGTTTCTGGTTTGAACATGAGATGCTCTTCATAAACTCATGAATTTGAGCACTTGGTCCCCATGCACCATTTGGGACTCTTTAGAAGGTAGAATCTTACCTAGAGAAAGTACATTATTAGAATTGGGGTCCGAGATTTCACAGACTGACCCCACTCCCACTCCCACTCTCTGCTACCTCTCTGTGGATGAAATGTGATTGAGGTTAGCCTCACACTCCCACTGCCATGCTTTCTCTACCATGGTGGACTCTGTGCCCCTCCTCCCCAGAACTATGAGTGCAAAAGCACCTTTTTGTTTTCTAAATTGCTATCTGTCAAGCATTCTATACTGGAACAGACAAGTAACTAACATAGTGATAAAGGCCACAAGCTACAATATTATAAACATCTAAACACCCAATAAACAATGGCTCACTCACAAAGCAAACCTAGAAAAATCTATAGGTAACAAGAAAAGACAAGGAAGGAAGCATAATATAAAAAGGACTGTCCTATTCCTTTTGATGTAACACATTTATACAGACAAGAAAATGTGGAACCTAAAGCACTGTGAATAAGGACACTATTTATTATATATGAATTAAATGGAAATGATTGAGAATATAGATGTGTTCAGGTACATGTAAATAATTCCGAATGATAGGAAAATTAAATACATAGTTAGAAGCTCAGTAAAGTAGAAGTCTTACATGTAACACCAGAGTTATAGTGTCATAAAACTAGAAACCAGAAACAATGCCTCTTATACCTAAAAATATACAAAAATATTTTCTTTTACTTCTTTAAAATTTATTTTGTTTATGTGTCTGTGAGAGGGAGGGGGAAGGGAGGGGAGGTAAAACAAGAGGGTAAAGGGGAGAGAGAGAGGGAGAAGGAGAGAGGAGTGAGAGGGGGAGAGAGAGAGCCAGCAAATGAGAGAGAATGATTGAATAGATTTGCATGTGCACATGGAATGGGGGTTGGGGTTCAGAAGACAGCAGGCTGGATTCAGGTCTCTCCTTCTATGTGCTTTCTGGGAATTGAACTCAGGTCATCAGGCTTGGTGATAAATGACTTTATCCAGTGAACTATTGTTCCACGCCCCCCCCCCCCCCCCGCCGTGCCATGATAACTCTTCAGTTCACAGAAAGATTTAAGAAAATTTATGCAAGTTCTAAGAATAATGACATAATTTGTGTCTTTCTCAGTTAATCTGTGATAGGTTTTTTGCTAGCAACCTTCTATTTTTATTCAATACTATAGAGAATATGATAGTCATTTCTTTTATTCAATTATTGTAATGCAGCCAAGTTTGACATGATGAAGCTGTTGAATGCCATTTATGACATTGTATTTAGGTTTTATTCTTGTGTTGAACATTGTAAGATTAAACAATGATGTATCTATTCCTCTCCTGATGGAGTTTTAGGATGTTTCTGAAAAAGCTGTTATTGACACTTGCCCATGACTTTTGGAGTTTATGGTAATTCCTTGAATTGCATTTTCATCATAAAATTTCATCCTGCTAACTTGATTTCCAAAATTACTGTTATACTATTACTACTTTGACCAATAAAACTTAGAATTTTCCATCTTGCCTCAATTTCATGCACAATTATTAATAAATACTAACATTTGCTAAACTATAGATTATGAAGTAGTATTCCCATTGGGGTTTGTATGTTCCCCTCCCACATCCCTCATTAGATTAATGATATGATATTAATATGATTAATGATATGATATTAATGATAAGCATTAATGATATCTTAGTCACAGGTTATTCATTCAATTCAACTTTCCCCAGTTATTCATTGTACTATCTGGGCAGGGTATTTCATGTCATTGGGCCTCAGTTTCTTTACCTGTAAATTCAGGATGGTTATCACACCTGAGTATTAAGACTGAGTATGGATTGCAGGAATTAACTGAAGCTGACACATAAAACAGTGCCTCTTCTACATTAAGAAACACATAAAAGATTATAAGCTATATATCTTTCTCATAATTTTCTTAGTGTAAGAAAAATTCAAACATTTCTAAATGTGTTTCATTTAGTTAGTTTGCTACTTAGCTTCTTTGCTCATCCTGGCATAGTTTGGTAGATCAGATTTTGGAAAATCATATCATATTCATGTTTCTGAAGAAGGTGGTCCATTTACAATTCAGGCTGTTCATGAATTTGGAAAAGTCTAATGGGCTCATAATTACTCTCAGACTACCTTTCCTTTTCTCATTGGAACTTCTCTAAGAAATTTTGAAGCTGTGATTGAGTTTGGCATTTAAAAGCTTTCTCTTTGCGGTTGGAAAGGCTATTTTACTCTCACATTTATACACCTCCACACAGATCATTGAGCATGTTGTCTTAGTAATGAATATGACCTCAAACAAGACAGTTTCCAAATGGGGCATATGGCACTAACTGATTTCCATGTGAATGCTCATGTACATATTGGTATCTAAGATTGAAGTCCCGCAGTCAGCAAGGAGGCACACAGAAGCACATTATATCTAAACCATAAAAGTAATGAAAAATGAAGACTAGTAGGAATTATATGTTTTCCATTACACAAAGTATTAAGGTAAGTAAAACACTATTATAGGCCATCCCCAATCACTTGGATATACAATAAAGCATTAGATTTAGATTACTTGTTTTATCTATGAGTATAAATAAAGCATTTGGTAGATAGAATAAGAAGAAATATCCAGGAATTTCTTTTTATATTTTTCATAATTCATCATTCAGTAAAGGGTGAATAATCTCAAAAATTTCTTAAAGATAACCATCAGATGCAATTCCTGAACGAGCATTTATAATTGAATAAGTGTATTAGTTTTCATTACAGTGCCAAAGTATTTGACAGAACAGCTTCAAAGATAGAATTAGTTATTTCACTCATGATTTCAGAGGTTCCAAACACAGGGCTGGGGGTGAGATGAAACAACATGTCACATGTTATATGCAGAAATAAGAAATGGGAAAACAGATACAAAGAGAGGAAAACAGTTGAGAGGAATGATGTTGATGATGACGATGATGATGATGGAAATATTATATGCATACCCAGAAGTGTGCCCTCTAATCTCCTAGACACATCTTATTTTGATGAAGTTGATAGGCACAATCAGCCATGACAATACATCAGTCCTGGAAGAACCTAAATTGGTTTGACTGAGATGGTTTATGTATATCTCATGAAGTATATCTAAAAGTTCTCTGGGTTCCAGAGGGGACAGGAAGTGAAGTAGTTCTGAATCAGGTGTGGGGAAAGATGAGAGATGGCCAGATGGCCATGAGAATGACTGGAAATCTGCAACTGGCTTGGGTGGGAAGGAGGGGTCATCTCAAGGCTATGGCAGGGACTTCGGATTAGGGAGTCATGACAGGGACTGATTAAGGGGGCACTTGAGTGTTTCTGATGCTCTTGACACTTTCTCTTTTTCTTTTTTTTAATTTAACTTTAACTTTAACTTTTTATTCACTTTACATCTTGATCTCTGCCCCCACTTCTGGTTACCATTTCCCACAATTCCTCCCCCCTTCTCCTAAGGGGATTTGGAACCTGAAGAGGCCATCACATGTAGCCAGTCAGGGACCCCAATAGAGCAATTGGGACACCAAACCACCCACAAAATTTTCAACCCCAAATCTTCCTGTCTACAAGAATTCCAGGGACTGGGCTTGGAGTAGAGACTGAGGGAATAGCTCAATAACTGGTTCAACTAGAACCCATTCCATGGGAGCCAATCCCTGACACTATTAATGATACTCTGTTAGGCATTCAGACAGGAGTCTAGCAGAGCTCTCCTTCTAGAGGCTTCACCCAGCAACTGACTCAGGTGGATGCAGAGACCCACAGCCAAAAATTGGATGGACCTTGGGGACTTTTATGGAAGAATTGGTGGAAGGATTGCTGACCTGAAAGGGATAGGAACATCACAGGAAGACCAACAGAATCAACTAACATGGACCCTTGGGGCTCTCAGAGACTGAAACAGCAACCAAAAAGCATTCACTGACTGTACCTAGGCTCCACTGCACAGCTGTAGCAGATGGGCAGCTCGGTCTTCATGTAGTTCCCGAAGAAATGGAGCAGAGGTCTATCCCAAAAGCTGTTGCCTGTCACTGGGATATATTCTTCTAGCTGGGCTGCCTTGTTTGGCCTCAGTGGGAGAGCCCTGCAGATGTACCAGGGTGGTGAGATATGGGAGCGGGGAGGGGGATGCTCTACTCTCTCAGAGGAGAAGGAGACTAAAGGGAGGAATTGTGAGAGGGGGTGACCAGGAGTGGTGGCAGGGATCAGGATGTAAAGTGAATAAAAATAAATAAGAAGAGTCAAGAATATCAGAAACAGTAGTTAAGTTTCTGTTTACCAATTGGTATTGTCTGATACAAAGTTTGATCTCCTTTGGATATTCTTATTTAACTCAAAAATAGATTTACACATCCAGAGAGGCTGTACAAATTACTAGAGGTTCAATAGGTGGTGGGCAGCGAAGTCAAGAATAGAACCAGGTCTTAAGTAAACATATTGTCTTGAGTTTATTTAGGAGTTTTTCATATCAATAAGCCAGAGAACTTTTGTAAGAACTGTAGTCTTGTGCAATTTTGTTATTAAAATGAAAAGAAGAGTAACATATGAAGCATATTCATATTAGTTTAGCCATATTAGATACAGCCACAATGGTCAGAATATCTTCTTGAAAATCAAAGTTACATGGCTGCTTGCAGAAGAAACTGTAGAATAAATTTCGCATTGTCCAAGTTTCACCAGGTAATTTACAAGCTGTGATGCGAAGATATTTTAAAATATATTACAGTATTTCCTCACTTCATACCTTCCTATATACTACTGCCTTCTATTCTATAAATTCCTGGCCTCTTTTTTTCATTCATTTCTATTACACACACACACACACACACACACACACACACACACACACACACCTAAATATAACCTTCTCAGTTCATACAATGTTACTTCTTTGTTTTCAGGCACTGAACAAATAACTGGTGTGCTCTTCCCTGAGCAAGGTCACCTCTCCCACTTCAGCTTTCCCCAATGCCCTTTAGTTAAGGCCTCCTGGGATTCTTTCCCCATCTACTTTGGCATGCTCACTAGGTATCATCATGTTCAGCTCATGTTGGGGAGTCTTTATGGATATAATGTCTAACATCCCTAGGTGATCCAATCCTATAGCAAACTTCCTGCACTTATGGCTCTTACAGGCCTTCCTCTCCTGTTTCTGGAATGTTCCCTGAACTTAAGTTGTGGTAGTGTTTTGTAGATTTTTCTTTTATTAATGAGAAACAAAGTTCAATGATAGTCACATTTAAAAATTAACATTGAAATGTGATCTACCAGTTGAAATTTGTTTAGCTTATATGTGCTCTGTGCTTCAATTGGGAATAACTGATGGCAATACCATAAAATACATTTCATTGTTAATAGAAAAATCCACAGCCATATTGAAGTGAAAAAGTCCAGTCATGTTTTCTTATGAATGAATTATGTAGGTTGAAAGTTGGGGAAGAATCTGATAGGATCATCTGGCGTGGTGAACTGTAGGTATGCCTCACAGGTTGCTGCTTGGGCTTGTATTATACAACAGCAAGCAGCTGCCTGAGCTAAAATCTGCAGTACATTTATTTGTCTTGCACCTTGAAGAGGGCAATGTCCATGGACAATAAGAAGGCATGCTGAAAAATAACAAGAATCCAACTAGTAACTTAGTACTAGGCCAAAGTTTGAATTTAGATGTTTAATTAGAGAGTACAGGGCTGCTTTCACAAAGCTCTGCTGCCTGCTTTGGTATTAATCACCTGTTATATTTGTTTCTTGCTTGTTCTGTCTTTGGGGGAAAGAAAGCCTCAAATCTCTTGCTGATTGTAATTGTGAACTCTGCAGTGACTGATTTTATATTTCATGCATAATTATTCCTCAAGTGCCTTGGACAGAATTTCATTTGAACTATTCCCTTTTCCAGCTGTGAGGGTGTTAATTACTGCATTGTCTATAGGCTAATTGGTCAGTCTTGGAATGAGCATTTCTGTAAGTGTTGTGTGTATCCAGATGTGTATTCTATTTTTCTGCTCATGTGTTACTGTGGTCTTACAAAAATCTGGCTGCAGCCGTAGTATCTGACTTGCTAAGCTGTTGTGCCTGATGCAATGTCTAAAGATTTCTGAAATTTAAGTAGCTCCTTCCCCTCTAACATGTCAGAATATTTTCAAAGTTTTTTGTAACCCACTATATTTGAAATTTTAGTTTTATTTTGTTTTTTTACTTATTCACTTTACATCCCACTCACTGCCCCCCCCCCCTTGGTCATACCCTCCTACAACCCTTCTCCCCTTCTCCTCTGAGTTGTAACCCCTTGGGCATCCCTTATCTTGGCACTTCAGATCTCTGAGAGGCCAAGCACTTCCTCTCCCACTGAGGCCATTCAAGGCAGCCCTGTAGAAGAACATATCCCACGGGCAGGCAGCAGCTTTTGTGATAACCCCTACCCTAATTATTTGAGACCCACATGAAGACCAAGCTGCATATTTGCTACATATATGCAGGGAGGCCTAGGTCCAGGCCATGCATGTTCTTGGGTCAGTGGTTTAGTCTCTGAGAGCCTCAAGGGTCCATGTCTCTTGGTCTTCCTGTGGAGTTTCTATTTCTTTCAGGACCAGAAATCATTTCTCTTATTCTTCCATATGAGTCCTCAAACTCAATCCACTGTTTGGATGCGGGTGTCTTCATCTGTCTGAATCAACTGCTGGCAGAGCATCTCAGAAGATAACCATACTAGACTCCTATCTGCAAATATAACAGCATCAGTAATAGTGTGTCAGAGATTGGTGCTTGCCCATGGATGGGTCTCAAGTTGGGAGACTAGTTATTGGTTGGCCATTCCATCAGTCTCTGCTCCTTCCCCCATGTCTGCATTTCTTGTAAATTGGCTAACTCACTATTAACACCACTATTCTTGGAAATGAACTAGCTTAACATTTTTCCATTCCCTATGTCTTTGTCATGAATATAACACAAAGAAAAATTCCTGACCAAAGAAAACATAAACAGTATCGTACAGATTGCTACTTCCATGACCAACGAAGTGGCAATTCTCTGGCTAGATTTAATACATTCACCTCGTTAAAATTACATAGCCTGAAGTTTCTCCCAGTGGGATTGCCAATATCTGAACAACATAAGAAATGATTTCTGTACACAGTGAGAATAAGTTCTATTATTTAATCTGAAGAGAAACTGCTTTTCTTTGTAACCATGTGGATAGATGTCTCATAATTGAACCATTTAAAAAATGAAAGCAATTTATCCAAAGCCTCTAAAGTTTCCTTAGGCTTTTGATTAGATGGATTGCTTCCCTCACAAAATTCTAATCTTAAAGTTTGAAAATTTTTTGTTATTCCTATACCTCATGGCTCTAACGAATATGAAGTGACTGAATAAATAAGATGTTTTTAACATCAGTGTGTGCAATCCCTAAGTGAAATCATGTCCTGAACATTTTGCTTTACTAGATTCTATGATGTTGAAGATCGTTTCATTCATACTCTTAAATATCCCACTCAACACAGCTTGGAGGGATAACTCAAGAGTATGAATATTATGCATCTTTCAGAGAACTCTAGTTTTAGTCTCAACATCAACATTAGCCCCTCTAAATACCCATTTCTAGCTCCAGCGCCAGGGGATTTGGTGCCCTCTTCTGACCTCTGCAGGGACTCCTTCATGTGTTATCCATCTATTTCCTATAGAGAGAGTAGGGGAAGGAGAGAGAGAGAAAGAAATCTTTAAAATCTCACTCTAAATATCTTCCCACCATCGAAGGGAGCACTATGGGTGAAGAGCAAGAAGAATCTATGAGTTTGAACTTAAGCAGAAGTGCTGTAAATGCTACTTCTGATCATGAAGTCGCAGCAGCTGGGGTTACTTGCAAAAGAATTGCACATCACCAATCCAGTTCAAAAATTCATCGTAGAATAGGGAGGGGCTCTTGAGGATCTACCTGTAGCCAAGAATCTATTGGTAGTTGATGGTTGCTAAGTGGAGGGATAGTAGCTATTTTTTACTTGGAGTATTGTCATTGGTAGGTGGTCCGTGCCCTAGTGAATGACCCCATGCCCATTCATATATAGTCAGCAGTAACTAGACTTGGGGTAATTAATAGCAATGACAATAACATTATAAGGTTTATATATAATATATTTATAATATGATAATAAGGAAATGAATCTACAAGGGAGAGAAGTTAGTGTATCCTAAATTTGAGAGAGATAGTGGGGAGTTAAAATTGATCAAAACATCTTGTATTTATGGATGAAAATTTCAAAGAACAATGTATGTTCTTACAGAAATAATAAAAAATATTAATGTTATTAAAAATATCACCCTAGATTTTGCTTAGACACTGAAATTCTCCCTTCCTTCAGCTGTCTTGTCTGTATAGGGGCGCATGAAATGAAACAGGCCATTCTTATGGCCTGACTTTGTGAAATCATCTATGTCCACAGGCCTTCAACTAATGAGGTGCAAAGTGAACAATCCCACTGTAGGAATTCCAGGCAAGGTAGCTCTTCAGTCCTTGCAGGACCATGTCCAATAAAGTCAAGCCACCATTGCTATAATGCATGGACCTTGAGAGGGACTGTGTTGGCTGATTTTGTGTAAAAACTTGACACAAGCTGAAGTTATCACAGAGAAAGAAGCCTCCCTTGAGGAAATGCCTCTGTGAAATCCAACCCTAAGGCATTTTCTCAATGAGTGATCAAGGGGAGAGGGCCCAGTCCATTGAGGGTGGTGTCATCCCTGGGCTGGTAGCCCTGGGCTCTATAAGAAAGCAAGTTGAGCAACCCAGGGGAAGCAATCCAGTAAGCAGCATCCCTCCATGGCCTCTGTACCAGCTCCTGATCCAAGTTCCTGCCCTGTGTGAGTTCCTGTCCTGACTTTCTTAGGTGAACAGCAATGTGGATGTGTAAGCTGAATAAACCCTTTCCTCTCCAACTTACTTCTTGGTTGTGATGTTTTGTGCAAGAATACAAACCCTGACTAAGACAGGGACAACAGCTGAAACCTGTCTTTAGATTCAAAAACATGAAAAACAGGTTTGTTTAGTCCTTTTAATTGTCTTGTTCAGGGTTTTTCTCTACTCCCTCTCTAGCATTCTCTTTAAGCCTCATAAGCAGCAATCTGTAAATATAGAACAACTGACTTGTCCAGAACCTGATATCAAATATTATGATGAAGAAACAGAAGATCAATTGCACATGAGTGCATATTGTGCTGTGGGGGTGTGTAGTAGAGTGAAAAGCAAATGTTATGGGAAAAAAAAAAACTCTTGAGACAGTGGGAACACTTTTCATTAGATAATGAAGTAACTAGATAAGATCCATTAGGATTCTGCAGCCTTTGTTTGCATAGATACAGAAAAGGAATAAGACTTGAAACCCAGGTATTGGTAGTGGTATTTTATTAGTCTCCTTGACTTCTGCTGCAGCGTGGTCTATGCTGTTTCATAAATTCTATGCTTCTTCCACGGTTAGTGAGGTTTACATACTTCTCTCTGCTTAAAAAAAATCATCTTGTCTGGGCTGGAGTCGTAGCTCATTGGTAGGTGCTTGCCTAGGGTGCACAAAGCTTTGGATTCAGTCTAAGCTGACCCTATCCTGGGTATGCTGAAGTGTGCATGTAATCCCAGCACTTTGGAGGTGAAAAAAAAAAAAAGAAACAAAAAAGTCATCTTTGGCTACGTACTAAATTCAAAGTTATTTGGGACTACTTGAGACACTGTCTCAAAACAAACAAATAAAATACATTTTCACATTTTCAAATGTGGCTGTAGCCACTGAGTTCAGATTCTTGTTCCCATGTTAGCTCATCCACAGCTCAGCCTTTACACAGACTCTTCCCATCTGACATCACCCCCTGCCCTTTCTGTGCTGACTTCTAGTAGTTATTTTTATGTCCATTGAGAACATCTTGCTATTACTTCAAAATAAACTTTCTCCTTGATCAAGAAGACTGTTCTTTTCTTGGAGTCTTAGAGTCAGGATCAATTTTTCTACTGATCAGAAAATAGTTATATTCAAACCCCATGAAATTACTTATCACTGATGATTAATTTCTACCTAAAAGCAAATGGCTATTCCATGTTTTGAAAGGAGTATGATTATTATTCACATTTTTATTGAGTTATTTATTGTGAGCGAATGGCCATCATTTAAGCTCTCTGTCGGTGGTTGAGGAGGGTGGGTAGAGAAGTCTTCCATATAACACACAAGAGCAAGGACTGAGGATTTAAAACTTGGACTTTGAAAAGCCTTGCTTTGATTTAGCCTCAGTCACCTTCTTTAATTGATAATCCCATTTCATTTATAGGTCAGTGCACCTGGGGCTAGTAGAAAAGCATTTGTAGTAAAAAATATTAAAAATCCCAGCCTAGGGCTTCTTTCCCGCCTTAGACCATTCATGTTCCCAGATGAAAGACACACACAGCCTTTCTATTTTTAATAAGCCTTAGGCAGCAAAATAGCTGGGCAGCTACTTACCCTCCATGTTGTTAGAATCTACTTTCCTATTGATAACCCAAATTATTACTTATTATGCTTCATCTGGGCTGCTCTTAGTTCCTATTAGCCAGCCCACTTTACCATGTTTATTATGGTTTAGCTAACCCATAGTGGCTCTCCTTTTTCTTCACCTGCACATTCTTCTTCTATTCCATGGTGCTTCCTCCTGCTCCTTCCCTCCTCCTGGTCCTCTCTCTCCAAACACTGGGAACCTCAACCCCACCTGTATCTCTTCTGCCCAGCTATTGGCTGTGGCATCTTTATTTACCAATCCAATCACAACTAACTGAAGCCTGGGGGTTGTGGGGGGCAGGTCTCAAGGCTATGTGCAGATTCCAGGTCTTGAGCACTACACTTAGCATTACAATAGACAGTAAAAGACAAAAATCTGAACAAGAATTGACTGCCAACAGTGGACTAAGGGGGTCCTCTCTAATCCTGTTCTAAGGCACCTGAGGAGAGGACCTGCTAATGAAAACATCTCTGCTGAGTAGTCTAGCTTGTGCTTGGCTTCAACCCTCTTCAGAGATTTTCTGTGTGCAGACAGTGCAGTAAATCAAGTGAATGTGGATTTTTGGGTATGCATGTAAATGCAATGTTTGTGTGTGTGGTGTGTGGTGTGTGTCTTTGCTTGAGAATCTCCTTAGATGTTTTGGAAAAAAAAAAACTTGTATCAAGTTTAGAAAATTGCATAGTTAGTTTTTAATTTTAAGGAATTATTTACTTTCTATTTATGGGTGTTTCATCTGAAATCATGTCTATACATGATATAAATGGCTGCTATCTGCTGAGACCAGAAGACGGCATCTTATTTCTTGAGACTGGAGTTCCAGGTGCTTGTAAGCAATTCTGTAGTTGCTAGGAACTGAACCCTGGTCTTCTGCAAGAGCAGCCCTGTGCTCTTAACCACTGGGCCATCTCTGTATCTCCACTTGGAATTTTTACTGAACATTGACTACTCTGTTCTCTGTGGCTCACTCCTGCCGTTCCTAGAAACCCTTAGCTTGTTTTCTGTTCCTTTCTAGAAACCCTTAGCTTGTTTTCCGTTCCTTTCTAGAAACCCTTACCTTGTTTTCAGAGCTTCTTTCTGTCCTTGGTTTACAATGTTTCCACCCTTTTCTCTAATGACCTAGAAATGTGATACTTGCTTGCGTGACGTTTTGTTTTTGTACTGCTATTCACATAGGAAGCCCACAATAGCTTTTCATGTCCTCCTCCTGGTTTGAAGCTTCTTGGGCTTCCTACTCAAGGTCAAGTGTCCCAAGAAACTTTCTCCCTTAGCCTTGATGTGAGAGGAAATCCCCGTCCTTATCTCAATCCCCCCTCACATAAGAGAGGATATTATACTGTGGCACTGGGACACTTGCCAACTTTTTTCTTTCCTTTTTTCTAAAGTCCTACAGAATCAGATTTTATAGCTGCGAGGTGAGTGTGGACTCGGGAATATCAAAAGCATGTTTGGGAAAAGCCTGCATAATTGGTCTCAAACATATCATTTTGATTTGGACATGTTTAGATTTTTATCAATCCTTTTGATGAAATGGCCAAATGATATTGAAATGTTCCTAAAAATACAGTTTAGAAGGAAATAATAATGCCATTATTCCATACTGAGTTTTATTTAATAAATTATTAATAAATGTGTGTGTATGGGGTACACACAAGCTCACCATGGTGCTCATGTGGAGGTCAGATGACAACTCACAGGAGTGGCTTCTATTCTTTTACCATATGGGTTCTGGGAATTGATCACAGGCTGTCCATCTGAAGCCATGCAGCTTTACCTTACACATCTCACTGGACACTACCCTGACTTTTGTCATTGCTTTATTGGTGACATTATGAATTTTATCAGAATTTATGAGACAATTATTTTTCAAATTGTGTTTATTTTATGCGTATGGATGTTTTGCCTGTATCTATGTCTGTGTACTATGTGGGTTTTGTATCCAAGGAAGCCAGAAGAGCGTGCCAGGTCCCCAGGAATTGGAGTTACTAAAAGTTGTCTCTATATGGATGTTAGCCCCTGAACCTGATTTTTCTGCAAAACTAGCAAGTACTCTTAATTGCTGAGACATTTCTCCAGTCTTCACTTAATTATTATTTAACTTCAGTAGCCATTTTGATAATAGCTTCATTTACAGTGATTTAGAGGAGATGAAAAGTATTAATTTAACCTACTTTATTGTTAGGATCAAATTAAATAATGTAAGTAAAGTTGCCAGAAAGAACCTGAGCTATCCTGGGTTTCCAAAAACACAGTCCAGGTCTTCCTTATTTCCCCCTCATTCTCTAAATGCACACATATTTCTATAACTCTTTTTTAAATAATTAATTTATGTATTTACATCACAAAGACTACCCTCACCTAGTCCCCCCTTACAGAGTCTCTCCCCCACCATGCCCCTTTAACTCAGAGGGCAGGTCTCTCTGGTTATCCTCTTACCCTGGCACATCAACTCTCTGCAGAATTAGGCACATCCTATCCCACTGAGGCAGGACAAGGGAGCCCCCTGCTACATATGTGTCAGGGGCCTCAGTCCAGCCTTTGTATATTCTTGCTAGCAGGGATGTGGAGAAAGAGAAACACTCTTCCATTGCCAGTGGGACTGCAAACTTGTACAACCACTTTGGAAATCAATCTGCTGGTTTCTCAGAAAATTGGAAATAGTTCTACCTGAAGACCCAGCTATACCACTCCTGGGTATATACCCAAAGATGCTCCATCATATCAAAAAGACACATGCTCTACTATGTTCGTAGCAGCTTCATTCATAAGAGCCAGAAAATGGAAACAACACAGATGTTCCTCAACCGAAGAATGGATTCAGGAATTGTGGTTCATTTACTCAGTGGAATATTATGCAGTTATTTAAACAATGACACCATGAATTTTGCAGGCTAATGCATGGAACTAGAAAATATCATCCTTAATTTATTTCTTTTCTTTTTTAGGGGGGGGCATTCGAGACAGGCTTTCTCTGTGTAGCCCTGGCTGTCCTCGAACTCACACTGTAGACCAGGCTGGCCTCGAACTCAGAAATCTGCCTGCCTCTGCCTCCCAAGTGCTGGGATTAAAGGCATGCACCACCACCGCCCAGTAATTTATTTATTTTCATTTGAAATTGGTGTTTATTTTATACCTCCTGTTGGAATGAAGCTACTAGGACTGGACATAGATGACTGAGGTGGCAATGAGACAGTTGCATTTGATAAAGAAAAAGAAAAAAAAGGCATAAACATTATTTGACAGTATATGATAGGGTGTAATATGGCTGTGGAGCCTAAGGGTGTGGGGGATTTACAGTTTAAGATAGAAAGTTGGCATTAAAGGGGATGCAGGACTTTAAACAGCACACACCTGGGTATTTGGGTGTACACATTTGTCTAACATTGGAAGAAGCCTCAGAATTCACTTACTCTGGAGGTTGCCTGGGGGCTCAGAATGCACCTCAGTACTGAGATGTCTTGTTTAATTGGTCAGGGATGAAATCTAAAGAGATAAATGTCAAAGATAGAGGGAAAAGATCACAGGGTTGTTTGTGACTTTGGACACAGAGTTTGTGACTTTGGACAACTACTGATTTATTGTTAAGCAATGTTTGCTTGGTAAGTCAATGACTGATTGAACACCAGTCTCTGGTTACAGAGTCACAAACAGGGGAGGAAAGGGACACTATTACAAAGACAGCAGTAGACTCAGTATATACATGTCAAATGCATCAATGGCTTTGATGCAAAAATAGCACCACAACTCATTCTCATTCGGTGAGTGCAAACTTTTTTTTTCTTGATTATCAAGTATACATACCTACCATAGGAAGGAGAAATTTTTTTCTTCTGGTTCTGGCATTCTCGCTGCCAACCTGTGGAGAAGAAATTTTGTAAGAATTACTGCCCACTGGGAAATTTCAGGCTTGTGAAATACTGAATGATCTTCTAGGAAGAAAATGCAATTTCAGCGTAAAATTAATTCTGAGCTTGTGTCACCCCTGGCCCTAAGTTCTTCCCCAGATGCAATTAGGCACATCAGGAAGTGCTGGCTGCAGCTTCTTCAGCTGCCAATTTCTTTGTCTAGGCCCCATCAAATACCTACTATTAGTCACGGTAACAGTACACTATATCTGGCCTGTTTGCTGTCTATTACCCACCATCAAGTGGCTTGCTGTTTTGAACTGCTTCATTTACATGATTCCTCCTTGTTCTATTATTTGTTATGAGATTCCTGTTGAGACCAGAGAGACCCAAGGCCTGATTTGAAGATCAATTATTGAACTAATTTGATTCTAGGCATACTTTCCTATAGGAAACCTGTGGTATATAGAGTGAACCTGTACTCTCAATCAGTCTGAGAGGCTTCATGGCTAGGTAGTGTTGCTTGGTTCACAAATGATTTCAAATCATAATGTACTCAGATTAGCTTTGAAGTGAAAGCTGAGGAGGAAAATTTCTGCTCCTAGATATCAGATTCTATAGCTCTAGTCTAGATGTCAGAATAATAAACATTCCTGCCCCCCCATTTGCTATTTTTTTATTTAGCTTTCTGAATGCTATTTCAATGTCAGGATATCTGTCCCTGTGTGGTGGAAAAACAGTG
>JADRCD010236391.1:8341-29292 GCA_019843815.1 Montemys delectorum | reverse complement strand
TAAGGCCTACATTCAGCCTGTCTTTGTTCTTTAGTTAGTGGTTCAAAACCTGAGAGACCCAGGGTCCAGGTTAGTTGATAATGTAGGTCTTCCTGTGGAGTTCTTATCCCCTTTGGGGCCCATAATCCTTCCTCCTATTCTTCCATAAGAGTCTCCAAGCTCCATCCACTGTTTGGTATGGGTGTCTCTATCTGTCTGAGTCAGCTACTCAGTGGAGCCCTTCTGAGTACAACATGGTCCTGTCTGCAAGCATAACAGAGTATCATTAATAGTGTTAGAGATCGGTGATTGATCACTCATATGTAGCAGATGCGAAGCTTGACCTTCATGGGTGTCTTGAACAACTGGAATGGGGACTACCCGAAAATCTGTTGCCTGTACACGGATGTGTTCACTAGCTAAGCTGCCCTGTCTGGCCTCAGTGAGAGAGGAAGCAGCTAGCCTTGTAGCAACTTGAAGTGCCAGGGTTGGGAACAGATACACAGGGTGCCTTCCAAGGGCTCTGAGGAGAAGGGAAAAGGGGTAGGGAAAGATTAGGATAGGGTGTGAGTGAGAGGGGCAATGAGCAGGATGTTAAGTGAATAAGTAAAAATTAAAACTAAATTTAAAAACAGAAACTGAGAAGCCAAACAACAACAACAGCAACCCATCTTAAAAACATATTATTTAGGTAGATGAGCAAATATTTCATGTGATCATATAGTGACTTCCAGTCTATGAAATCACGTAGTATGACCCAGAAATATGAATGATTTCATGTTTATATTGAAGAAAACACGTGTCCCTTTTGAATCAAAATAATGCAATAAATCCAAAGTCTTTGTAGAAATTCAAGACCAGACAGGTTGTGATTAGATTAGAAATCAGTGAAAGAGCTGGATTGAGTGAGAATACCTTTGAGATCAGTACGTATTGGGAAGGTATGTGTGTATATATTTATAATATTAATTTTAGTATAAAAATACATGATAAGGTTACTCCAAGTGGATTTATGTCTCTAGAAAAGAGTAGAAGATGAACAGATAATAGTAAAAATTAAGCACATGGAATTCACCAATGAAATATGTAAGAAAAATTATCAATGAATAATAACTTTCTCTGTTCATATACTGTTCATTAGATATGTTGTTGTTAACAACAGTTTTAACATTTTGGATGTAAAGGTGAGAAATTAGACAGTGAGATTCAATGTCTCCTAATTGTTTTCAGAAATATTTGCTTCTTGCTTGTCAGCAAACATATACTTGACATTTTAACATTTTTTAAATAATTGATCCAGCAAACGTCGTCACCATCGAGTGTACATCTGTACCATATTTAGCTTCATTTTTCTTGGACTCATTCTTCCTTCCTATGAAGTATAGGCTGAAACAAGTTCAGATAACCTAAAAATAAAGGTAAATCCAAGTTAATAGGTCAAATTACGTTTCTGTGCTCTCAGCCGCCTGTGTGGGAAAGACCGCTATGAATCTGTTATCTAAAAGCAGCACAGTTATAGAGTACAGAAATCATCCCGGGGATGAAATATCCTGCAGTTATTTCAGGAAACATAACAGAAGCAGAGACGATCCCAGAGGCACTTTCTGAAAAGGCTGCTTTCAGAGGCTCTGGCCTTTACCACCGATCTCACTTTCTGTACATAAGGATACAAATAAACGAAACCCTCTCATAACTGTTTCCAGAGAGGAAACGAGCAGTTATGAGAAAATAGAGCTGGCACTAACATCAACATCATGATAACACAGTCCGATTCATGCCTCACACCAACACTAGGGAACTAGGAGAAATAGAGCTACACAGATTGCCCAGTTTTGACCAGGAGATAACATTCTGCCTTGAAATTTGGGCAAAGAGGCCTTGAAATTCCACAAGAACAGATACTTCTTTGGAAATTTTCTTCCAGTAACAAAGAAACACCTTCCTTGGGAAATTTTATTCACAATCAGTGATGCATTCTTAATAAAAGTGAAAACTTTTCCAAGCATTTTACTATTGAGAGAAATCACATCAATTACCAGAATTAATAATACCTGTGAAGGCGAGATATGTCGCGTCTTCCACCTCAAGCCTGGTTTTGCCTGTATGCATCTACTAAAAATATTGTCACATCAATGCCAGACACTTAGCAAAACACCTGATCTTTAAACATTAAAAGTTCCCAGAGACACAATGGATCCCTGCTGTGATGGCAATCCCTACATTTAATAATGCCTAGGGTTCTTGCATTGCAATGGAGAATTCTGTGAATAGTTTTCCTTATTTTGCTGTTGCTTTTTAATCACTTGCATGGGCAACAGGTTACAAGAAGACTTGGGATCACAAAGACACGTTGATTTTATGGGTTGACCTGAACTAACACAATCCCAGTTTCAGAATCCACCAAAGCCCAATTATTTTCTACACTGATAGCGAAACAATTAATTCTCAGTCAGCAAGAGGGCTCTTACTGCCATTCATTGCCCTGCCAACAGGCAGCCTCGGCCACCTTGTCAGAGGGGCAGCGTGCATGGGTCCCACAGCGAAGCATCTGTTCCTTCCTTGGATAAGGCTCTTTCATCCTGGGAGGTTCAGTTGGGACCCCTATACCTCCCTAACGCCCATTTCTGTGAACTGACACAGGAGGCTGTGGAGCCAGCCAAAGACTCACAAGCATGTAATTTAGCTTTTTATAAAAAATTTCATTAGAAAATACAAGTCAACATAAATCTCGCCACATTTGCCTACAGTAACTCAGGTGTCTGGTAAGTAACAGGATATGTGACTGACTGGTGACATACAGGGACAGGAACAACTGAAAAGTACCTGCATCTCACACACACACACACACACACACACACACACACACACACGCACATGCGCACGTGTGCTCACACACACATCACACACATACACACGTGCGTGCTCACACACACACACGCACATGCACACGTGTGCGTGCTCACACACACACATGCACACGTGCGCATGCTCACACACACACACACACACACACGCACATGCGCACGTGCGCTCACACACACATCACACACATACACACGTGCGTGCTCACACACACACATGCACACGTGCGCGTGCTCACACACACTCTCTCTCTCTCTCTCTCACACACACACACACACACACATACACACACACACACACACACATACACACACACACACATACACACACAAACCAGGGTGATGTTTTACAGCATGCAGGCCTGGGACTCTTTAGTTCCTTTGTGTGTAGCTCAGCTGTGTGAGATGTGAGAATCTTCTCTTTGCATCTTGGCTGGTGAGAGCCTCCTTTGGTAACAATTGTTTACTGCTTTTATGAAGCTGGAGATTGGTGCTGGAACCTCCTGGTCAGTTAGGAGTAGGCACCCTCACTGCCTCAACCATGTCAGGGCAACCATGACAGTGATATTGCTGACTTTTGATGATCCATCCATCAGCCTCCTAAAGGCAAATCCTCACTTAGGTGTTTAGACGTATCGACAAAACAGCGGCTATACACTAAAGTTAGAATGAATTACCACTCTGTAAGACATTGTTAAAGAATTTGAGAATTGGTACAGTCCTTAAGAAGAATTTAAAAATAATAAGATCATAAAGTATATTTTATTCTAAATTAAATATTAATAAAATAAAAATAATCAGTAGGTGGCTCAGCAACAAAACATGCATGCTGCTCTTCTAGAGGATCCAGTCTTGGTTCCCAGAATAGATATCAGTCAGCTCATAGTAGCCTATAACTTAGCCAGAGTTGTTTCCAATACCTTTTTTCTGGCTGTCACAGATCCCAATATGCACATAGTGCCCCATTAAACAATTGATATGTGCATTGATACATCTTTAAGAAGTCCAAAGGATAAATGCCGACGATCATACATCCTTAAAATGATACAGGTTTTGAGATTCATGAACTAGATGAGTCTAACTTTATAGATTCTTCTTTGCATCCACCTTGTTTAGTGAATACAGAAAACATACTATCAAAGAGAAAGAATCCTATTTGTAAGGATTCTTACACCGTCCTTATACCTAGAAGCTCTAGTGGCCTTTGGTAGTAGACCATAGAGCCCTCAACTATGGATGCTAACCTTTCCCCTCCATTACTACACTGGGAAGTTTCCAGGTAGACATGCCATAAAAACACAAAATTTCTTGGCAGTCTAAGGCAAAACCAAAAGTAAGCGGCTCCCCTTCACCTGACTGCACCTGTGGACAAAACTGTGACTGGACAGTGGGTTTGCTCCCCTTCACCTGAGCTGCACCTGCGGACCGAACTGTGGCTGGACAGTGGGTTTGCTCCCCTTCACCTGAGCTGCACCTGCGGACCGAACTGTGGCTGGACAGTGGGTTTGCTCCCCTTCACCTGAGCTGCACCTGCGGACAGAACTGTGGACAGTGGGCATAAAACCACGTCCAGAGTGAAAATGTTTAGGTGCATACAGATGTACCCAGTGGACTATTTTTCATGATTTTCAGTTGATCGGAGTCTTGACTGTGGTATAAGCGTTCATCTGAACCAACGTAAGCAAGCTTTATCAGTGACAAACATGGACCCAGCACGAAGGATGCATGCGTTCACAACATTGCACACACACACGAACACACGAACACATGCACACACTCAAATATGCACATACAAATGCATAAACACATGCATACACAGGCATATATACACACACATACACACATTCAAGTGATAATTAACATGCTTCATCATGTAAGGAGATTTTTATCCCCCGTGTTTTTCCCAGCTTAATTCTTTCTGTTTACCTCTAATGTTACTGTGTTTCTATGTCACTGTATTTGTTACAAAGAGTAAACATTTTCTAAAATTTCTCAAGACTTTTTCAAATTTTCTGTGTATTTTATAGTAATTGTGCAGATTTGTGGGATAAATGTCATAATTCAATATTTTTTCAATGTGTAATGAAATCAAAGTAATTAGCACATCTTTCCTAACATTTAGTACTTTTTGTGATCAGGGTATTCAAAATTTCCTGAAGTGACTTTTTAAAAAATATCCTGCTGGCCAGTGTTGGTGCATGCCTTTAATCCAACCACTGGGGAGGCAGAGGCAGGCAGATTTCTGAGTTCAAGGTCAGCCTGATCGACAGAGTGAGTTCCAGGAAAGCCAGGGCTATACAAAGAAATCCTGTCTCAAACAAACAAACAAACAAACACACAAACAAAATAAGTAAATAAATCTACCTCATTATGATTAACATTAACCTTAGCTATCATACTGTGATAGAAATGCTTTAATTATTGTTTCTATTCAACTGATCCCCTGATTGGTTTCAACATTTTAGTCTCAGTGAGCTTTAACCTCATCTCAACCCCTTCTGTCCCTTTTCTCAGTAAGAGATTTATTTATCTACTAATCCATGTTGATATTAAAGTATTGGTGTGATCCCTCAATAGTTATCAGAGCTTAGTCTGTTTGAAATTATGAATCTGCATCATTATATTACAATATTTTAGGAAAGCATTTTCTAAATTTAATACATTATTTAAATGAGCTTCCTTTCACCACCCTTTCTGTATTTTTGAATTTCCTTTGGACCAATTGAGTACCTAGAGTGTCTTACAAATGACACCTGCTGATTTTATTTAGTGATCTGTTTCTACGTCTATATCTATATCATGTAGCTATATCTTTATATCATCTATATCTACATCTACATCTACATCTGTGTGTGTGTGCATGTGTGTATGTGTTTGTGTGTGTGTGTGTTTTCATAGCTGTTAAACTCAGGGAAGGCTAACTTCCCCTTTCTAAGCAGTTATAATTGTCAGTAGCTCGTTTCCTCAGATTAGAGGATCTTGATATTCTCCTCCTATTAATTCTACTTTATTAAGACAGTATAATTCCTTCACAAGGCCGAGGTCCTTTCCTCCTATTGATGATCGAATTTGCAATCCTCTACTTTACACATGCTGCCAGAACATTCAGTCCCACCCTGTATAGTCCTTGGTTGGTGGTTGGGTCCCTGGGAGCTCTGAGGGTACTAGTTAGTAATTGTTGTTCATCCTAAGGGGCTGCAAACCCTTCCGCTCCATAGAACCTTTCTCTAACTCCTTCACTGGGGACAGTGTACTCAGTTCAATGAATGGCTGTGAGCTTCTACATCTGTATTAGTGCCCCAGTGTCGGGGAATGCCAGGGCCAATAAGTGGGAGAGGGTGGGGTGGCAGGCATGGGGAGGGGGGAGGCAAAAGGGGTTTGTTCTTGTTGTTTTTGTTTGTTTGTTTGTTTTTTGGAGGGGAACCTGGGAAAGGGAAAATTTACATGTAAATAAAGAAAATATCTAATAAAAAAAATTTGAAAAAAAAAAGACAGTATAATTCCAAAGTGCACTTTATATACTGATTTCTGATTTCTATTTCCACAGATATGTGTAGCTCTTACTTCTCATCAAGGAAGCTTCTTGATTATTTATTTTATTTTTTTACAGCAATAAAAGACCATTTCAGAAAGCCACATGTGATCAAAATGCATAGAACAAGGGGCCACGGGTACATAATTGACAGATTCCTAACACAGTCCCTGTACTTAATGCAGTGAGATTTAAGAGCAAGAACACTAGTAAACCTGCTGAGATTTTATCTCCTAGAAATAAAAGGGAAGCTACACCCAGGAGACCTCAGCAGTATGACTGTTTAGACACTGGCTTTTACGTTCCTGATGATTTTGTACTCAAACTCTAGTCTTTAACATTTGCAATATCTTCCTTGTTGTGGTATCAGTTATACACTCGGATCTGGATAGTCTATGCAGTAGGCTTAGCCATACATTTAGACATTGGAGGTAGCTTAATGCTCATTAATCTTAGCAGTTGGTAATGAATTCACCAAAGAAGGAAATATTGCAGAAATAATGTCCTCAGTATCATACAAGAGTTATCACTATTGTATAAGTGCTTTTCAAAACTTTCATCTTAGCACATTTGCCACATTCATCCAAGAAACTCAAATAACACAGTCCATAATAAATGGAAAGAGGACCTGTAAAGAGATAGAGGTCATCATGGTGTGATTCACTGGGAAACATTCCACAGCTGTGTAGCACAGATGCAGAGCTACTGTGACCATCACTAAGCCACACTTTAATGTTCACAAACACTGCATTAGCTTAAAGCAAAACTAAATTATGACATTAAGAGTAAAATGTGCTGAATGTTACAACATTGCTTTCCAGCAATAAACTAATTCCAAATTGGAGGGTTTTTATTTCTCGACAAAATGTTTACAGTTTGTTGTTGTTTTTGAGAGTTACAAACATGAGTACTGTATCTGTACCATTTCCACCCATCCCTTTCCACCTACAAGACCTCCTATGTCAACACCACTACTTCTTAAATTCATAGCCTTTTATCCTATAACTGCTTTTTTAACTACAAATAGCTGTGTAAAATTACTGTTTGTATTCCTCTATTATCAGCTTGGATAGCACATCCTGAAGCTATGATCGCTAATCCTCAGACAGAATGTTCCAGGTAATTTCCAGCTTCGCTGCTTTAAGCACTAGGTTTAAAAGGTATGGTGTCTTCAGCAATACGGTTATATCTTTAAATTAAGAGAGGGAACTGAGGGCGATGAGCAGTAGCCTATATGGTTTGACGAGTCTATTGGACTCATTTGGTTAACAACAATGTGAAGAAAACTTTCACATGGCTACTACTGCAATTTTTTAGATAATCTATCGTTCTATGGAGGACCTGACCATTCTACGTGATGTAACTCAATTTAAATATTACACACACACACACACACACACAGAGAGAGAGAGAGAGAGAGAGAGAGAGAGAGAGTAGAGCAGTTTTCATATCACTATTGTTACTTTATTTTCCCTTTTATTAAAATAGATTATTTTTCCATATATCATGATTAGAATTTTCCCTCATTATCTTTATCTTTATCTCTCCTCTCATTCTGATCCACTCCTTTTCTGTCCCTCATTAGTAAAAAAAAAAAAAAAAAAAGCAGTCTTCTTAAAGGTATATTAAAAAAATGACAGATGAAGCAAAAGCAATTGATTTGCCTTAAATTGTGTATTTGTATGTGCATTTTCTATATGATGTGCATTATCTATCTGTGTATTCCATTTTAACTGAGCTTTAGAATCAGTTTTCCTATAACCTTTACCTCTACTTACATCTCATTACAACCCATCCCTACATAGTTCAGTTAGTCTTTCTCCCCCTCATTTCCCTTCTTCCTTCACTGCTTTAGTGCCCCCTCTCTCTGTCTGCAGAGCACCATCTTTTCCTCCCTCTGAGTTGTCTCCATTGTGCTTCCTGCACTTCTGAGATTAGCTCATATTATTTACTCAGATCTAAACATTCAGAGCTAGGATTCACAAATGGGGCAGAATTTGCAGAAATTTTTTTCTGGGTCTAGATTAGCTCATTAGGTATATTTCCAAGTTCCCTTGCTTTACCTAAAGTATTAGAACTTTATTTTTTTTTCCAGCTGAACAAAATGAATTGTGTTCATGAACATCTTTTTTATCCATATATCAGTTTATGGATATTTAGGTTCTTACAAGTTCCTAGTTATTGGAAACAGAGCAGTAATGAATATGAATGATCAAGTATCTCTGTATTAGAATATTCAGTCCTTTGGGCTTATGACATAGCTGGCTTATTTGGCACATATATTTTTAGCACTTGAAGAGTGCCCAGAGTACATTCCTTAGTGGGTGCACCAGCATGCAATGGAATCAATAGTGACTGAGGGGCAGTTTTGCTTGCATAGTCACTAGAAATTCTTGTCAGTTTCTTTAAATTTAAATTTCCCTCATATCAAAGTATAACCAACATCATTTTGAACTATGTTTTAACAATTTATTTTTTATGAGAACTCTATATTCACATCCATACATTATTCTTTTAATTAGATTGTTTCCTTTATTATTCAGTTTTCATTAATTCTATTTCTGTTTTGATTCTATGTGTGTCCTAGATATGAATTCTCTATTAGACATATGTCTGGAAACTATTTTTTTCTCATTCAGTGAACTTCTACATTCAGTTGGCTCTTAAGGTTTTATGAGAATTCATTAGTCAATTGTCATCCATATTTTTTGAACAAATAGTCCTACTCAGAAAGTAAATTCATACACCAATACCTTGTAGTGGACCACTTATTTTTTTTCTATTAAGTCCCAGTATTTTAAGTCTGATACTAAGGACTTTGGTTAACTTGAAGTCAATATTTATCATGTGACAGATATGGATCTACTTTCATTAGTCTAAATGTGACATTGTGGCATTCAGTTTTCTCAGCACCACTTATTGAAGATTCTATCTTGTCTCCTTGACTCCTGTGTTACTTTTGTACAAATATCTATATATAATGTGTATATTCATTAGTTCCGTTGAATAAATGTTCTTTTTCGGCCAATGCCATCTGTAATTTATCTTGAAACTTGCCATGTCAAACCCTCTGTTAGTGTTCTTTTTTTTAGGATTGTTTTGGCTATCTTGGGTCTTTTGTGGTTCCAAATAAATTTTAGGGTTTATATTTTTTTTCATTTCTGTAAAAAATGTTATGAATATATTTTGAAGGGATTGTTTGTAGTATGATGTTCACTTTTACAATATTAATTCTGCTAATCCGTGAACGTGGGAGGTTATTCCATACTCTGTTTTAACAGTCTCTTTCTTCAGAGATGTACAATTTTAATTGTGGAGGTTTTCTATCTTATTGGTAGGTTTTCTTTCTTTTTTTTTTATTGGATATTTTATTTATTTACATTTCAAATATTATTCCCTTTCCTAGTTTCCCCTCTGGAAACCACCTATCCCATACCCTGTCCCCCTACTTCTATGAGGGTGGTCCCCCACACAACCACCCACTCCCTGGCATTTATCTACACTGGGGCATGGAGCCTTCACAGTAACAGGGGCCTCTCCTCCCATTGATGTCCAACAAGGCCATCCTCTGCTACATATGCAGCTGGAGTCATGGATCCCTCCATGTATATTATTTGGTTGGTGATTTAGTCCCTAAAAGCTCTGGGGGGTCTGGTTGGTTGATATTGTTGTCCTTCCTATGGTGTTGCAAACCCCTCCAGCTCTTTCAGTCCTATCTATAACTCCGCCCTTGGGGACCTTGTGCTCTAGATATTCTATTTTTGAAGGTACTAAAAGTTGGAAGGCTGGTACTAGATCAATATTGTATTTTATCACTTTGCTGAGAGTGATGGTCATTTCTACAATTTTCTGATGGAATTTGGAGGATCTATTATGTATAATAGCATATCATCTGCAACTAAACATAATTTGATAATTTCCTAATTGTTTCTGTACATAAATCAGCACTTTCACCAGCGAGAAGTGGAAACTGAACAATACTAAACTACTTTATCAATCCATATTACCTTTAAAATATTTTTGCGATTGTTAATATATCCTTTGCTCATTTCTTACTTTAATATTTTGCTGATGTTAAAGCTAAAATGATACCAATGGGAATTAGTATTTTATTGATAAAATGAGAAGTGTTTTCTTACCCTGTTAAAGTGATTTTGTAAAATGAAGAGACAGTGCATCATAAAGCATACTGTGTGATTTGCTAAACTCTAATTAAATGGTGATAAAGTATTTTAACATAAGAAAGTACATCATAGATTAGGAAGAACAAATGTTCTATTAACCTGCTTCTGTTCAGATTTCTCTTCTACAAATATGGTAAAATTAATTTGTCCAGATAAATTCGTTCTAGAGAAAGGATCAGAAAATTCTAAAATATTAAAACTTAAATTACTTTTTAGAAATTATATAAAAGAAGAAATTATGTGCATTTATTAAGTAAATATTTTGAATGGTTGCTCTTATGATTATATTATATTAAATCTAAAATGGACTTTAAAACTTCATCTATAGTATTAGGATATTAATTTGAGGGGATTTTGGAAGTCATAGGAGAAATTAGAATTAGTGGAAATAATGTAAATACAATACTTATATATAAAATTCTCAGAAATATAATAAAATTAATTTAAAATAAAAAGTAAATAAAACTTTAAATAAACAAAAAACTATTTTAATGTCATTAATGATACTATAAAATAAGCATCAAGGGACTTATAGTAAAATTGAGATATTCTAAACCTGAATTATCTTCCTCAAATTCATAATTCTTAAATATGTATAGATTATACATAGCTCATTTTTCCTATTGTTCTTGTTGAGATAGATACTTGCTTTCTGTGGTTGGTTGGTCTAGACAATACTATGTAGATGAAGTTGGCCATGAACTTGAAAAGCTTATTGTGCTTGTCTAATGACCTCTTGTATTACAAGGTATATCATTCTATCCAACATTTCCTCTAACTGTAATTTTAAATAAAATATTTTAGAAACATTACTTAAGAAGTGGAAAATAGAAAGGTATTACACAATGATGCTCTTTTCATGGTGGTTCTTCATTTTCACACGTAACAAATCAAATAATAATTCCCTGTCATAGGAAATTGTAAAGAATAGAATAGCAAACTGTAAATATGGAGAAAGGTTACTGTAAGGGGCCTTTACTGAATTTGAGACCTTAGTACAGAAAAGATTTTCCAGAACTCATGTGTATTTCTTTGTTATTTTTTTCTTTTTGTTTTTCTTTGTTTTTGTTTTTACTCTTATTAATTCAGTTCGCTTTTGTTTTTTATTCCTTTCTTTCTGCAGTCCTCATCAGACCCACCTTATAATGATGTATGACAAAAGTTATTCTTGGTATTCTATAGAGTTTCAATTATTGATCTCTAGTAACAAGTACATGAGATAGTAGAAGAATGTATCTGTAAGGATGGGTCAAAGATGCCCAGAGAAAGTAGGAGTAAGCATCAGGATTTATTCAACAGAAAGGTGCTGATGCATAGATTTTGTGCTTTGAAGGTCAGTGAAAACCATACCTTAGATTAAAATGTGCCCAGTAAGTGTTCCCTGACCCACCTTATATAGAAGGAGGAATACATTTGATTTTTATGATAATGAAGGGCATGATGACTGTGTAGGAAGGTGTCATGGGATAGAGGGTTATAATCCATCTCAGTAAAGTTGGGAATGCCTTTGCTAGGAAAAACGTCAGGGAGAACTGGACAAAGGAGCCATTTTTTAGATAGCTAGCTCTTTGTTTGTTTATGTGTGTGTGGGGGTACTGGAAAGGGTGGTGATTAAAGATACTTTGGAATGATACTATTGAAACAATAGAGGTTATTCTATGAACTAGTGCTAAGTCATATTACATCTCCCTTTGTTTTATTATAGTGACTGTCATTTTGTCTGAGATACTGGATTATTCAACAACAAAAAAAAATAAGTATGCCATAAGCGATTATCAAATTTTATCAAATTCTCAAGGAGAATAAAATCCAGCAATATATTTCTTAGCCACTCTAAGTGAACATTTCTGGTTTCTTCAGAGACTGAGTTGTGTCATGTGTTTTTCTCGAAGATGTTCTGTCAGAGCATGTTTTGCTGAAGCAGACACATGAGAGGGCATGTGATGTTTTGCTGGAGTGGATGCTCTAAAGTATGTATGCTGTTGGGAAAAGGATAAATGGAAAAGTACAAACAGTGAAAGGATGTTTTTGCACTGTGACACAGTACAAGGCTCTGCTGGGTTTTACTGGGCTCCACTGGGCTCTGGCTTCTTTAGTGTTCTTCACACATCTTTCCTGGACTTCATTTCATAAAGATAAAAGCACCAAAAAAACTACTGATGGTATTCCAGCTGATTCTGGTCACCTCCAGTTACTTTTGCCCATTCGGTGGAGCATGGTTTTTCTTCTGGATTTACCACAACTACTTTTTCCTGTTTGGTGTTTGCTATTGACCTGGACTGCTGGTATTCTGAAAATGAAAAGTGGAATTGCCCCCAAAGAACTACCAGTAAACCTATCCCCAACCCCACATTATATTAACCTCCTTTCTCCCCATCTCTGGTCAATGGGCTAGAAGGGAGGTTGAACAATTTAAGAACCTTAAATAAAGTATGTTTAAGGAAAAAAATCTCAGCCATGAATACTCAGACGTTGTCCAGGAAATTAACTTAGTCTGTTCTGCACATCAAGATCATCACTAGATTCAAATCCCAAGGGAGTGGGGATGAGTTAGGAATTCAAACACAAAATTAGGGGAAATGCAAATAACAAAGACATAAAAATGACATTATTTCTGTTTATAAAAAGAGCATTCTGTGTGTTTCTGATGACATATTTTATCATCATTGTGCAATTTTATACATCTGCCCAAGTACCTCAAAGGCTATATGAGAATCAAATCTGTAAAATAAAATTATGTTATGCATAACTAGACATGCTGTATACCCTGGGCACCTCCTGTATCAAAACATTGATGACATTGGGAGGTGAGGGTTAGTCATTATTTTTATTCTGATAAAGGAGCCAGTTCTCTCTTCACATCATTATGTTGCTTAGAAGTAGTCACTGTGATAAGGGGAAGACAGGTATGTGTTCAAAGGCATCACGTGTATGAGTAGCCGTGTTTACCAGTCCTAGAAGCAAGATACTTAGCATGGTATTCCAGGGGTCAGCTGTCACCAAAGCATGTGTGTATGGCATTGGGGATCAAACATAGAGCCTGAAATGCAGAAAAACACTGTAGAACTAAGCTATGTCCTTGCTTTTTTAAAAAATATTTTCAACACAGGTTTTTTTACTAAGTTATCTAGGCTAGTTTGATCTCAGTTTGATAATCAGTCAGGCCTTGAACTTTTGATCCTCTTGCCTCAGACTTGAGAATAGCTGGGATTATAAGCTTTTATCACAAGGCCCAGTTACACTATCTAGGTCACATATCTGAGCACCCTGTCTCAGTGGTCTTATAAATGAAGCTTAGAGGTTTTACCTCGGTTAATGTTTATTATGAGGAGAGAAAGGAGACATACAGCAGGAGAGGAGATGGAGTAAAGGAGGGACAAGAAAGCCTGATCAGAAGAAATATGAGGAAATTAAAATGATATGCATATGACATGCTATATGAAACTCATAATTTCACACACTAATTACAAATAAATCTATAGCTAGGAGAAGTAAGAAAATATACGGAATTAAGGGTAGAAAAGATTATTGTCAGTGTGAGAGCCTTTAGATTTAATTCTGAGTAAGAAATATTATCTTAGGTATGATTCTTTGGAAATGGTAAACCATCACTGGACAAAATTAAACATTTACTCTAATTGCAGTTTTCAAGAAGAATATATTGAATCATGACTATTAGGAACACTCACCCTCCCTATGTCTTTTTGATTCTACCCTTCCCAAGGGATGCTTCACATGCTGTTAAAATGATTCCACTTGTACAAATAAGTGCCTAGTGTGACTAAAAAACAAAATCTCTTATAAGTAAGTAGCACGTAGTAAATAGATGCAGTTCCAGGAGCATTCTTCTCTGTCCCTGTCAATGGCTGGTACCTGATACACCTTTATTTTGTTAGAAACGACTGTCCTCGGAAGACATTAGAAAATGATGTTTCCTTTTAAAGAGAAAGATGCCAGATTAAAAAAAAAAACTTGGATACACTGTGATCTAAGTCTAAATCCATCCTTGTTTCCTAACACTGCTGCTCAAACAAGCAAGTTAGCTGTTGAAATACTTGGTTTTATCATCAAAGTATTGATGATATACATGCAGCTCACCAGAGGCATTCATAAAGACAATCTACTTTTACATTAATTCTCTAATGTGATTGGATTCATTTATCTTATTTCAGTTCTGTGCTTGAAAATTAGAAATGATACTGTTCTCAATGTAAAATTATAAAGTTTCTTCAGTTTCCTATTGAGTCAAGTATAGTTTCACAAGGATAAAAAAGCGTGGTTATGTTTAAATAAAAGTAAATAAAAGTATATTAATTGAATTAAGTGAATTGTGAAAATTCACGACACAGCGTTGCATGATGCATGTTCAGTATGTGGGCTGTACATTGGTAGTCATTTTGTGCTTTGTAATTCCTTTTTTTAGAATTAGCTATTTTATGAAACAAATGTTTTCATTGATTATTATAATTTTTATATGTGTAAAAAGTTTTACCCAACTCAAGAAGAGGGCATCTAAATAATATACTGAACTACCCACACAATAACTGAAAGAATATACTTCGTGCCTTTATATACTGATAGCCTGTACTAGGTAAAAAAAAAATCTGGGAAAAATTCTATGAGAGCATATAAAAATCTCTCAAATGCATATGTAAATAATTCAATATTACATTTTATACACAAAGAAGATATTTTAATTTAATAAAAAGTATATTTAGTTGCTTACTCTAATACTTAGGTCAGAGTTAACAAAGTAAGCAGTTGTGTTTGATAGTGACATCTAATTGATGAGCAGACAAATAAGAAAAAGATTTGACAGAATTAGTCAGAGATAGGATATACTCAATTTACATGAGAAGAGAAGAGGACAGAGAGACTACTTAAGAACAAAGAGAGGGAGAGGGAGAGAGAGAGAGACAGAGAGACAAAGAGACAGAGAGAATGCAGTGTGTGTGTGTGTGTGTGTGTGTGTGTGTGTGTGTGTGTGTGTGTGTGTTGTCTATGGCAGTTTGTTTGGTGGGATACTTTTATAGAGACAGGTTACAGAAAAAACAAAATAGAATGATCCAGAGCATGAGAAGGAGCCAGAAGATTAGAACATATTGTCAAAGTTAGTATGAGGCCAAGCAGAGGCCAGTCAGAAGCTGAGAGAATCTTAGTTAAATCAGTCAGCTTGCAAGATTAGACTGTATGAAAGCAAGAGTTATCCAAGCATAGACCTGGGGATGGTTAGAACATGTGTCTCATGGTTTTTAGAGCATCTTAAATCTTGCTACTTCATCAATATGCTTATACAAGTCACCCACTAAAATCTCTGTATATTCCAAAGTGTTTTTTCCTTCTGATATATTTGTCACTTTGATACCTTCAAAGACATAAACCCATAAGCTATTTTGCAATTTTCATAGCATTTTAGGTATTTTCTAAGTAAAACCAGTTCTTTGGCATGCCATACTCTTGCTAAAGTTAGAAAATCACTAGAACTCAAGAGAAAGGTACAAAAGAAGCAAAGCAGACATTCTTGATAAAAAAAAAATGGATTTCAAATACCACAAATCTAATGGAATTTTGAATTCAACAACTTATTAATGAGACAGCATAGGTTTATAAGATAAAAATGTTTGAACATTCACAATCTCTGGTAAGACTTAGGATCATCATAAACTAATTGGCATACAAAAGAAAACAGAAGAACATACTTATAGAGATCATGGGAATCATGGGATCTCTATTATATTTGGAAGACTTAGCTTTATCCAAAAATACACAAATATTGAAATATGACTCTCTCAGTAGCATCCTCTCTATGCTGTTTAGGAAATCCAGTAATCAAACAATTCTCATGAATCATATCTATGGAAAGCTTCATGATTTTCTTTTTGTAGCTTGAAAATGCTTTTTGTGAAAATAATGTTTTTATTTCGAGTATACATTTATTCCATGACAGTTTTCCTCTCAAATAATTAAAACAAAAATATATGATGAAAATCAGCTTACCTGAAAAGTTTACATCAGAATATGTTACATTTCTTTTCTTTGAACACATCTAGTAAATATCTCCCTGATATGAACCTCAACAATTGTTTCAGACTCAATTCTCACTCATTTTCTCCAATTTTTCATCTATGGAATAATCCCTGGAAGGAACTAATAAAATCAATTTGCATTTAATGCTCTCCATGATTTAGCTCTCAAACATCTTTAAAAGTATGCTTATTGTGTAATAAAAATTTGGAAAAGAAATTCATCACACTTCAAATGCAGCCATGAGTCTTTGAATGATGAAAACACATCTTGAGCAATTCATCTGGGGATTTCTCTTTGTAAAGCCAAAATAAAATGCACTTAAAGACATAGATAATGTAGTTATGAACTCTACCTGCAGCATTCAAAAGACCAGGTAGGCAGAAAAGTTTTCTGCTAGTATTCAGGATTAGAAAAAAGAATACTTTCTAAATAAATCATAAAATTATTGTGAGATTTTATATAATATATATATATATTACACATATATACATATACATGTATACATATGTATACATATATATCAGAACAGATTACTTATGATCACTTCCAAGCATTATACAGTACATATAATTAAATTGCTAATCTTTTATTTTATTTGGATTTTTTGAGACAGGGTCTCATGTAGCCCAAATAGACCTCATCTCCCTGTGTGGAAGATGACTTTGAATTTTAATTTTCTTGCTTCTACCATCCAAACATTAGAGGAATGCATCAACACACTGTGTCTTCCTTGCTTAAAAAGGAAAAGACTCACTAGCTTTTAATAAATCTACTGAAATAAAATGATATTTAAGGGCAGCATTACATTATAGCCTTTAATAATGACTTTTTCTTACAAGTGATTTTATGACACAAATTACAAAATTTTTGTATCTTAATAAGAAAATAATGAGGCAAATACATTTATATCACATTTTTATTTGTTTATAAAAACTTTATAGCCATTAATATGAAGTTAAGGACTATAATTTTTGCTGTAAAGTCTTTATCAGAGCCATACCCTAGGGTAGACATGTATAACAATATTATTTGGATTGAAAGGTCAAGGAAAACAGAGGAAAACACAAGAAAAAATAGAAAGAGAAAGAAGGAAATAAAAACAAAATAAATTTTTCTGTCATGCAAATATTAATGTGATAAGATTAGATTCTTGAAAGTATAGCAGAGTTTCTTTCCATATAAATTCTATGAAATGTAATAAAAAATTTGCAATGTTGAGCAAATATTGAAAATATACATGAAAATAAATTTTTGAGAAGTTATGTCTTTTTTATCACTGTTTTGGTCATTTGTGTCTTTGTGTTACAATATGGGCTTTTGTCCTTTGACCTGTTTTGTTCAAATGTTAATCCACTCTGTTTTTAATAGTGTTGGTGGTTGAATAAAGGCCTTATAAATCCAAGCGAAGTGCTCTACTACTGGTCACATTCTTGGCTCTGTAATTCATCTTATTTTTGTTAAAAGCTCTTGATAAATTGTTCAGGAAGCCTTGGATATGCAGTCCCCTTGCTGTATATAGTTTGTGGCATAGCTGTAATTATAGCTTCAAATTTTTCATGCCTGACAAGACTCCAGTTCTTGGAAGAACTTTGACAAAAACAAATTTATGCATGCCAATTTTAGTCCTAATATTGATGCATAAAAAGTAATGATTTTACAGATGCATAATATGCAAATTGAGAGATATTCTTTCTTAATGAAAATATAGCATAAAGGTCCTTATTGTATCTATTCTTTTATGTTATGAGTAAATTTAACAACAAATGATCATGTTATATATCTCAGATATACAGAGGTGGAAACAAGAGGACATTTTAATAGATAGTTAAAAAGCAATATCTGAATTAGTAATTAATAGAATTGATTTCTCTAACACAGTAGAAATTATGTCATGTTATATATAACTTCAAAGCATTATTTTACTCCAGTATTACTTTAAATCTTTCTTCTAAAAATAAAACTATGAATATTAATGGAACTAATTGAGAAAATAAACAAGTATATTAATGTAATGATGAATTACAACTACAGCATAACTTTGTGCTGGTTTGGTTTAAGTTATTGTTTTTTTTTATTGTTGTTGTTTTCAGTTTTTGTTGTTGTTGGTTCCTGTTTTCAAGATTAGGTCTCTCTATATATACAAGGCTACTTAGTACCTCCCTATATTGACCAGGCTGAACTCCTACTCAAGAGAAATCTACCTGCCACTGTCTCTTAAAATGCTTGGATTAAAGGTGCCAACCACTATAGCTGGCCTGCAATCTCTCTCTCTCTCTCTCCCTCTCTCTCTCTCTCTCTCTCTCTCTCTCTCTCTGTGTGTGTGTGTGTGTGTGTGTGTGTGTGTGTGTATGTGTGTGTGTGTGTAATTATTAATTTCACCTTTAATTATAATGAATAAATTATATATTGAATTAGTTACTATACAAAAGCTTGGATAAAATACCTTAGCATTTAGTTTCACTTCTAGTTTGTGATGTTATAGTTCATAGTTCATTGTGGTGAACAAGCATGATGACAGCTGTGTCACCTGTCCTATCACACCTCATCCACAATCAGGAAATAAAATAATGCTCCTGCTTCTACCATACTCTATCAAAGAATAAAGAGCGTCATAATAAATGGATGGGTTAGATTTGCTTCCAGTATTTACTCTCACTGCTATAAAAATAACATTATTTCATATTTTTAGCTACTTGTAAGATATCCCAAAATAACATTATATTTCGGTTTCCTTAGAAATTTTAACCTACTATCTGAACTGTATATCATGTGCTACATGAGCTGGGTAACCAGATAACAGAGGAATTTCAAATGAAGCACAATTATATAGGAGCATAGTCTTCCCTTACTGCAGTGAAAAGCTGTATGTGTGTGTGTGTGTGTGTGTGTGTGTGTGTGTGTGTGTGTTGAATGTCAATATTTTGGTTTCAATATTATTTTATATTGATTTTATATTTAAAAATCAACACATATAGGTTTATATAAATGTATTATAATGTTGATGATACAGAATTATATGAAATGATGATTTTTAGCCTCTGACTTAATTAAGGTTTCCATTGGTGAGAAGAGACCATGACCGAGGCAACTCTTATAAGAGACACCATTTAATTGGGGCTGGCTTACAGGTTCACAGGTTCAGTCTATTAACATGATGGCAGGCAGCATGACATCATCTAGACAGACACAGTATTGGAAAAAAGCCTAGATTTATACTTTTTGTTATTAATTATTAATTAATTGTATTAATTCATTGATTAATATAATTTGTAGTAATTTTATTCCAAATGCTTTCCCTCTTCCTGGTCCTACCTAGAAAAGGTTGTCCTCCCATCTGTATTCTTATTCACCTCTGATAGAGTGCCTCCCCCCTGGGGCATTAAATCTCTGCAGGATTAGGCACAGCCTCTCCCACTAAGGCCAGATAAGGCAGCCCTCTGTTACATGTGTGCCAGGGGCCTTGGACCAGCCCATGTCTGCTCTTTGGTTAATGATTCAAATTCTAAGAGATCCCAGGGGTCCAGGTTAATTGACACTGTTGGTTTTTCTATGAGGTTGCCATCCCTAAAGATATCAACATCTAGATCTGAAGACAGTCAGGAGAAGACTGGCCTCCAGGCAGCTAATGCATAAAGTGATAAACTTCTTCCAATAAGGCCATATGTACTCTAAAACATGCGATGCTTCTTGACAGTGCCATTCACTGGGCCAAGCATATTCAAATCATCACAGCCTCTTAATAGAAAGAGGAGATTGAAAGGACAAAATGACCACAGGTCACTGTTTCCAATACTAGAAGGCAGAGGCAGGTCTCTTGGCTCTCAGGTCCAGGAGTACACACAAAAAACTATGTCATAGATAGATAGATAAATAGATAGATAGATAGATAGATAGATAGATAGATAGATAGATAGATAGATAGAGGGGTAAGAAATTTAAAAATCCCTTCTCTTAGCTATTTTAGAATATATTATATATTTTAAAATTAGAGTCAAATTGTTGTATGATAAAAGAAAAGTGACATCATATTGTATCCAGTACATCCAATATATTCTTCAAATTGTTATGTGTTAACTAAAAAGAAAAATAAATTAAAAACTCATTCTCTGTCAAATTTGAATTGGCAAATACTCAGCAGCACAGCTTTGTTTTGTATATATTAGATCTCTCCAGAACTCGCAGGAAGAAGAGAACACTAAGAAGCTTCTATGCTGTTTCTACTATAGAAGACTTTATATCTATATGTTCAATTTAGATCTCACTACATAGATTGTATTTATTTCTATCTATTTGTCTGTTTCTTTCCCTGACTGATTGATTGTCTATCTATCTATCTATCTATCTATCTATCTATCTATCTATCTATCT
>JADRCD010236390.1:0-31986 GCA_019843815.1 Montemys delectorum | reverse complement strand
ACTCCCATCAAGTACCTTTATCGGTGGAAATATTTACCAATATTACCATAGTTCTTAACTTCTCACCTTAATACCACTGACTTCAAACACCTGCCTGTTGAGCTTCTACCTTGCTGTCTCCTCTAATTGCTCTTCTCTTCACACTGAAGACATCTGACTATTAATCCTTCAAAGGGTTCTCAGATACCCTGGTCAATGATCAGTGTTCCAAGTAGAGGAAAGAGGGAGCTACAAAGAGAACCTTAGAAAAGGCTTCTAAATCATGTGATTTGGGGAGAAAAATCTTTAGGAAAGAACCCCCCAGAGGAAGTTAATTAAGATGCCAGAGAAGGATAAAGAATCTTGGAAGAATATGACCCTTTGGCTGAGGTGCAGGAGCCTGGAGCATCAGAGCTGTTTTCCCTTCAGCACAGGTAGCCAAGCTTTTGCCAGCCCTAGTCGATGATCACATAGGAACATGGAGAAAATGGTGATCTTGAACTCTCTCAGCAGGTGATTCATTCCCACCAGAGACTAGTAAGCACCCAGAAAGGACTCTGAAACATCCATGGAGCAGACAGATGCTCCAGTCCACAGAGGAACTCAGGTGGAGTACCAAGAGCAGTGACTCCTACCATAGTGATGGACAAGAAGAGGAAGTGGAGGAGAAAAGAAAGAGGGAAAGGTGATTGCAAACAAATACAGACAGGTATTTAAATGATTCGGTCATCCTGGCTTGGAAATGGTTCCAGTTCAGGCTAAGGCAGCCTCAACACTCAGTTATGATACGATACTGAAACTCCACTACAGTCATCTGAAGTCATTTAAAAAATTCCAAAGTGTTTTACATTGGAGCAGGGATTCCTGCTTAGATGCGCGTTCAGCTGGTTCTGAATTCCAAAGAGAGTTTGAAGAACAGATATACTTAAAGTCTTCTAACACTAATTCTTTTCCCATACAACTCTGAACCTTAAAAGCAGCTGCTAGGCTTCCCTGGAGATGCTTTAGTTTTGGAGTCATATAAAAGGATTCCTTGGTCCAGTGGTACAGATTATCTCTCTGATCAGCGAGTGTAGTTCCCAAAGATCCCTCTTCAGTCACTCCTTCTCTGAAGGCTCACCTGGACCCTGGGCTTGAATCAGCTGACTGGTAACAGGTTGGTTACATGTTTGCAGAATTATTTTAGATGCAGTTTTAGGACAACAACAAAAGTTTGTCACTTCAATGAAGAACGCAGTGACGTTCTTCTTCATTATGTTCTGATCATATTGTATTTTTAAATCTCTGGGTGCATGCATGTCTGGCACATGTGCGGTAGTCAGAACCTATGATGTCCGCCTTGTTTGAGACAGGATTTCTTGTGATCAGCTGCTACACAATTTCCAGAGATATCCCTGCCCCCAACTACCGTCTTACATAGTAGCTATCGTGGGGTTATAGACACATGTTCCCATATCTATCCTTCATCAGGTTCTGAGATGTGAGCTCAGGTGTGGCCTCCCACATAGACACAGTAAGTGTTTTACCCACTGAGTCGTCTCCTCAGCTCCCAATCAGATTGTATACACTCAGCAAAAGTCTTATTTTTCTCCCTAATACTCCTACAGCATAAAAAGGAGAATCCCCCAAACCAAATAGTAAACATTACTGAGAGCCAGTAACACAAAAATAGACATTGGTAGGAGGAAAAAAGTGTTTTTATAAAATTTGTATGCTAGGAAAAAGTGAAAGTAGAAGAGACATTTAAGACATCTCTCTCCTTACTGAGCAAATTGTTTCCCCCAAAATTTGCAGCTCCAATGACAGTCATCAGGAAATTTGGTGATGTCATTTCCTTTGACTTGGCTGGTTACATAAATGCTGGATAATAGCCAACTAAAACAGTCCTCAAACAGATGGCCTTGTGTGTAAATGCCAAAAAGTGAGAACAGCCATTTGCAGTTTCATTTCTTTTACCCCACACATGGTATAATGTTTATTTTATAGCCTCTCTTATGGACTTATGTGGATCATTCCTGTCATTTTTTTTAGGGGAGGGAGGGTTCCCCCAAGGAAGCAGTCGTAAAATACCAACTACAAATCACAAAGTCATGAAAACTAAGGTGCTAAGCAGAAGTGAGCATCACTGGGTGAATTTAAACCCTCAGAGTGGTCTGCAAAGTGCACTTCAGACTGTCCATCAGGAAACTTCAAGCCCAGGAGATTTTACAACAGGGCAAATGAAAACACTCAGGGGATCCTAAAGAAGTTAGAAGTAGTATGTTTACAGGGATTTTATAGGGGCTGCAAGAGTGCATACTTCCTAGATTAACTTTTATCCCTTCAAAGCACGTGTAAATTTGGCCCCGGAACATCTTCCCAGCAGTACTGACCTGTACATCTATCTCCTTGTTCCAAGTCCATATTGATGTAATCAAGAGAAGTTTACACTTTTGTAACTGTGAAGAATTTCAGTTATGCATAATAAAACACAGCACGGAGCTTAAAGCTTTCCAGCTTCAAACACAAACTTCTGGTTTGCAAGGACTGATAACAGCGTTTCCTTTGTCAGCTCTGAAGGAGGGAGATGGGTTCTCTTAGTAGTGGGTTCAGCAAATGCTATGGTAGTTCAAAGAAAAGTAAATAAAGCGGTTCCAAATCCCATCATTTAGCTTCCTTTGATATTTCAATACTTCAATTAGATAAAGGCAAGTAAACTTTAATACATCTACCTTCTTACACTAGGTAACTTAGAAATAAAAAAAGATAAACATATAAGGAGTAAATAAAATGAAGATGTTTCTGGTTGCTTTCTTCATCATGAAAGTATTTTCTCCTTGGTATTCAAAGAATTTAACTTCTCTTCCACCCGTAGAATTTCCAAAGTATGTAGCTACACATTATAACTTCCACCTAAATATATAGCAGTAAAATGTCACTGATTTATTTGTTCATAAATCTTAATTAATTATGGTCCAAAGATGAAGCTGAAAGTTGCTGATGGAGAAATACCAGCTGTGGGGTCCTTAACGCTTTCTACACCCCATCTTAATCTTATTTCTTTGTTCTGTTTAATGTTTTTACCTAGTGCTATGCTAGTCTAACCTTTCAATCCCTGCACTCCACCAAATATGTTTAGAAGCCTGCCATTTCCCATGAGTCTTCCATACCCTTGGGTCAGGGAAGGACAGTGTCAGAGACCCTGTCACCTTTAGGTAAGATTGTGTCCTCAAAAGGTTCTGTGCTTATTTTGGATGCCTCTGCCTGAACTCCACCAAGCACCAAGCACGATAATAAGTTCCATATGCCCATTTTTTTTTTTTTTTGAAGAACACATTTTCAAAGCAGCAAATGTTTTGACGGATTGGCTCTCAGAGAGCCTAAATACTGTTCTACACATCGTTTAGCATTTCACAAGGCCCCTACTGTTAAAGTCTGGGAATGAGGCCAGAGTAACCTACCTACAGTGCTCTAAGTAATGTGAAAATATTGAGAATTCTTAACCATCCTGCTTCCCTGAGACGTATTTGGAATGTGAAGATTTCTTCACTGCCACAGAACTGTGTGAATGTGTGGGTGTGTGCACATTTAAGTTAAAAAAAAAAAAAAAAGTATTGAGCCTTTAGAATCAATAAATTAACCCAAAATCTCAATGATGGGTTTTCTAGATGTTTGAACCTTTAAAGATTCCATATAAAGTAGTTGGTGTAATCTGACCTTCAGTGTATGAGTGTGAGTGTGTGTGTGTGTCGTGTGTGTGTGTGTGTGTGTGTGTGTGTGTGTCTTTTTGTGTGGGGGAGAGGGTGAAGTAATGAGAAATATCACAGAAGTCAGACAATAACTTTTAATATTGCTATTTGTAGGTTAACGGTTCCATTACTTCCCTAATATTATCTCTTTACATCTTATATATGAATTATTTCCTTCCTTCTTTTGCTATTGTTATTGCTGCCGCTGCTTGGCCTCAGCTTTGGAGGTGGGCCTTGGACTTGTGATCCTCCTGCTTCAGCCTCTTGAATGCCCATGTGTTGAATACACATTATTTAGCAGCATGTTCTACAGGTTTGTTTAACCATGGAACTCACATGGACTAACTCTCGGACTCTTTCCTATGTCCCAATTTGGATGATCTGGAGTTAGAACCTGAAGTTTCTATTTTAAATATACGTACATTTTTAATTTTCATGTGGTTGATACTTTCAAAGAAATAACATATTCTTGGCCAATCTATATAAACCATCTAAAATTAAACCAAGTATGATTAATTCGGGTGCTTGTATTTTATGCTATGGTTAGTAATTAGTTTATAACCAACTGATATTTGAAAGGACAGTAATTGGCCTCTTTTTAAACAAGCACTTTTATTAATTCTTTGGGATTTTCATACAATGTATTTTGATTTAACTCATGCTCCTCTTGACTCTTCCCCGTGTCCATGGTCTCCACTTTCCCCTTCTACTCAATGACTTTTCTTCCTTTTTCCCATCCCCCAATTAAATCAAGTTTCTTTTGTGTAACTACTCTTGAAACTAAGTGAAATTTCTAGTTTTAAGATTGTTTTGAATGGTTTTTAGTGCCCAATATGAAAATGAAGGACTCATAGGAAATACATCACAACCTGAACCCTAACTAAACTGTATTTGGGTAGAGCTGCTACCTCTGTGCCAGTTTTCCTTTTAAATGATTTGTTCCAAATGTCTTTCATACAATCTATCCTTCTATGAACGTCTTATATATGTTTTTGCATCTGATATTTGTTACCTATTTAAAGAAAATACTATACATAGTAATCAATTCAGAGTGATAAAGCTATATTATTATTATTATTATTATTATTATTATATATTCTTGATAAGAAAATACCATGGTAACATGCTTCCTCACAAATGTAGGTTATAAGGAAGGAGGTGTAAATAAGTTGAAGATATAACCTTAAGAATGATTCAAGGGGGCTGGAGAGATGACTCAGCAATTAAGAGCACTTAGCTTTTTCTTCCAGAAGTCCTGAGTTCAATTCCCAGCAACCACATGGTGGCTCACAACCATGTGATCTGTAATGGGATCCAATGCCTTCTTCTGGTATGTTTGAAGACATACACAGTGTACTTATGTACATAAAGTAAATAATTTTTTAAAAGAATGATTCAAGCATTACTGAATCAAGAGTAGTACATTCCAATGGAATCTAGCAATATCAAAAAGATAGTAGGCATGTGTTATTTGGTATATTAAATATGGAAAACATAATGAGGAAGTATAGCAAGGAGTACAGTAAGTTCTTATATTAAAATCAATTACACTATTTAAAATGTTTAGATCCTTCACTAAACAGCCAGAAATTTATGTTTCCACATCTACTACAAGAAAAATCACCTTAGAGAATTGTTTGAGCCAAACGTAGATCAATTTTGTAGAGACTTGTATAGTAGATAACTATGAAAATACTAGGCTTTGCATTGTTATTAATATGATTATTGAAGTGCTAATCAATAATTGTCTATTAGCCAAGTATGTGTAAAATATCCCAACTTCCTCCATCTCCAGAGCAACTAATAGAATAGATAGAAGATAAGTAATTAATAAAGATATATCTCTAATTACTTATCACATTCTGATAGAAAAATAAAATAGAGTAAGATGTTAGGTTTTTGATAGCATTATCAAAGGCAGCCAGAATAGGATCATTCATAGAATTGATGCTTTCCAGAGACTGAATAATGGGCAGGAACCTTGTGCTGGTTGCTATTTTGTGAACTGAACAAAAGTTAGTGTCACTTGAAAAGCAGGAACCTCAATTAGGGAATAACTTCCATCAAACTGGCCTGTAGGCATATCTGTGGGGCCCTTCTTGGTTGATGATTGACGTGGAAGGGCTCTGCCCTCTTTAGGATGTGCTGTTCCAAAGCAGGTGGTTGTGGGTTGTATAGGATAGCAAGCCCAGCAAACCAAGGGAACGTAACCAGTAAGCAGTGTTTCTACACGGTTTCTGCCTAGATTCCAGACTCCAGGCTCCTACCTTGCATTCCTGCCCTGAATCCTCTCAGTAGTCAGTTGTAAATTATAAGATGAAATAAACCCATCCCTCCCCAAGTTGTTTTTGTTCAGTGTTTAGTCAAAACAACAGAAACTCAAACCTAGGACAAAGTTGTAGTCTACATACAATTCTCAGGAAGCATTTGGAACAGAGGTGGGCATACTGTATTGTGTCCAAACATGGAGAGGAGACATGTGTGGCCAGTGGGGTGGGATGAGAAACAGCAAGCACTAGACAAGCATGATGCAGGCTTTTTATTATTTCCTTTTAAACTGATGGTCAATATATTCAACATATTTGCATTTTGAAAGACTAAAAGGCAATTATTTTCTTTTGACAGAGGGAGCAGGAAAAGGACTTTTAAGTTGTATTTTCTTTGGTTTGGTTTAGATTTTGGAGCTGGTGTCCAAGGTGGAAATTCTTTGTGGTTGGCATCTGTTCTGACTTGTAGGAGGCCTTGCCCTACGCTGTTACCCGGCTTGAAAATCACAGCTTGAATCTAACGTTTCATTTTTTAACTAGGGAAAATACAGATGTGTTCTTTAAACCTAAAACTGTGAGTATGCCCCATAGCTCATCAGAGAAAATATCATAAAATGCTTCCTTAGCTAGAATTTCATGCTCAACTTCCCCATGTTCCCCAGCTAATTATGCCAAGCTGTTGATGGTTGTTCGGCTTTCTAGTGGATTCCAAGATTTTCCCAGTTGAGTACAAGAACAACGCCACCTGGTACAAGGAGGGGAGCCCCTCACAAAGTGAGCACTGCCATGCATATTCTCCGGAATAATATCTATACAATGAACAGAGAAAAAACACACAGCATTTTAATAAAAAGTCAGGGCCTCTCCAGAGTTATGAAGTTTCAGAATTGGGTGGTGCCATGAAAGCTTATTAGCTTTAGCCACCGTTATAGACATGAAGAAAATTACACACAAATAAGCAAGCTATCTTAACACAATCCCTTAAATTAAAGTATAAGGGTTCTAATGAAAATTCAGCTTCTCTAATTCCTTAGATTTTCTCTTTGTGTGTTTATATATACAAACAGATACAGTTGCTGCTCAAGAAAGAAATTGGATTCTTTTAAGTTTTTATTATTAATGACTGTGTGCGTGGAGACATAGAAAGAAAGAGAGGGAGAGGAAAGGGAGAGAGAAAAGGGAGGGGAAAAGGGAGAACAACTCAATAATGTGAGGGTGGTACATGGTGGAGAACCACTTTGGGGAATAGGTTTTTCGTTTTCCTTCCAAAGTCACATCCTGAGGTTGTCAAAATTTTAAGACAAATGCTTTTTACCACTGGGCCATCTTGCTGACCAAGGGTTCTTGTTGAGAAAAAAAGTAATTCATTCATTCTTCAATGATTATTTCATGAGTACATTTTACTGGACATTTCTGTGGGGACAAACGATTTCTCTGTTTTCAAAGTTCAACAGCAAAAGTGTTGTCAGCAACCCACTGGTTCATCTTAATGAAGACTTACAGGGACACATGTGAGGGCAGAGCCCTGCTCTAGGGCTGGAAACTACCTCGTTAGGCTCACTGATTCTTGAAATTACAATAAAATAGATATATTACTCATATATTAACATCCCCTCTGTGGTTAAAACCAAAAGGAATTCTATGTGTTTGAAGAGGATCGTAAAGATTCTGGCCCCTCAAGATTTGTTTCTTTTTGTTTTTGTTTATGTTTTTTTTTTTTTTTTTTTTTTTTTGCTTAATTCAAAAGTGTGAAGCCTGTTTCCAAATAGAGTATGGATTTACTGAAATTTGTGACTGTCCAGGGCAGCTGCACCAAGGGCCTTCGGTACCAGAACTGAGCATGATGGTCAGATCATCCATGCACATTACTGTTAGGGATTAGACTTTGCATTGCACGGGTGTGATAGACAATGGGCAATAATGAAGGAACATGCATGCATTCATTAAGGATTAAGATGATATGCAAGAGCAGTGTGTGTGTGTGTGTGTGTGTGTGTGTGTTTCAAGCAGGGCTTTCTCTGTACAGTCCTGGTTGGCCTGGAACTTGCTTTGAAGAATGGATATCCACCTTCCTTTGCCTCCCAAGTGTTGGGCCTAAAGGCATGCCCCACTGTCCTCAGCCAGTGTGAGGGACTTTTAAACATTATACTCTCCAAGTCTCTTAACATTCTCCAAGAATTTTAAATATTTAATGTAATTCTATATCCAGTGTTAATATTCACACTTGAAAATCAAAGCAACATTTGACCAAGTAACTCCAAAGAAGGGTTTGAGGTCTTTGTTTATTTTGTTGAGACAAGTGGCAAACTAAGGGGCTTGTGAAGCTTAGGATAGGAGAGCAGTGTTTTTTGTTAGAACACATGATTTTTGCCCCTCTATCTTGCATCAGAGATGAATCCTTAAAAAAATAGAGCTATTTTTTAAAGCCCTGTTCTTAAAATGAGTTGGGACACAAAAGCAGTGCTTGTTCACACTTCTGACATGCTCACACCTTACAGTTTTCCACCCTAAACTCTCTCATCGTCTGTGGAACACAAAGCATTGGTAGTCCCTAACACTGATATGGCAAGTTTTCACCTCCCAACCACCAAATTTCAGCTCTAGCCATAGACATTCAAATTAACCACAGCTTCGGGTGAAGGCCACGGACAACATGGTTACATGCTACAGACAAAATTACCCTACTCCAGCCCTGCAAAGGTGGGGTAAAGGAAAGCTGGGGTAAGTCTCGTTCTATAAGCTTCTGTCAGCTAGGAGTGAGATCTGGCAAGGAAGGTCTGAAGCTGTTGTTATATATCTAAGGACAGTATGTTCATGTTCTCCTTTCTACGAGAATATTTTATATAACTTCTCATTACTATAGTGAATTATTAATACTAGTTGTATAAAATGATGAGGTTCACTGTGACACTTCATACACATTGCAAATGTACTTTGGTCATCTTTTCCTTCTCCCCTTGCCTTCACTTGTCATCTGGAGGGTGGGATCTAGTTTCAGTTTTTTTTTTTGTGGATGTCCAGTTTTTGTCAACACAGTTTGTTGAAAATCCTGAATGCTCTCCATGTGTATTCTAGGAACCATGGCTAGAACTCTATCAATTTATCTCTGGGACTTCTATCCCAATGTTCTGTGTATCTGTGTGTTAGTACCATGTTGTTTGTATTATCATGGCTCTCTAATATAACTTGAGCTCAGCTACAGTGATACTTACAGTATTTCTATATAAATATTAAGAAGAAGTAGCCGTATTATGGCATAAGCAACATATAACCAGTGTCAATTGAACATTTATATCGGCCATATGAAGCAGACCTTTAATAGATTGCATATTTGGTGTTTGGGCATGTTTGAAGCAAGCATTGTGCTCTCTGTTTGCAGACAGGTGAATGCAATTTGAATTCATTCTCACCAGAACTTTTCTAAGTTCATGTTGAAAGGCAGGAGTTCTCAACCTATGCGTTGTGATCCCTTTGGGGTCAAATGTATATCAGACATCCTGCGTATCAGATATTTACATTATGGTTTATAATTGTAGCAAACTCACAGTTACGAAATATCAGTGAAATAATTTTATGGTTGGGGTCACCATGATATGAGGAACTGTGCTAAAGGGTCACAACATTGGGGATGTTGAGAAATACTCTTATAAGGAGTAGCACAATCCATTAAATGAGACCGGAAGTGAGCTGGACCCTCATGCTAACTTCTTGGTGTTCAGTTTCCCTTTCCTATGTCAGATATATTTTTGTTGTTCCAAGGAATTCAGAATAGTGAGGTATATTATAAACCAACATGTAAAAGGTTAGTGTTTTCTAAGAAATATAAGTTTGGGGGTATGTTTTATGGATTAACTAATCCCCATCCAATCTCTGGTAAAATCTATTCTTCAAACATTCTGATTTTTCTTGTAAACATCAATGCCAGGAATTTACTTGTAACTTTCCTTTGCTAATTATATAATTGTCTTTTATCAGCTGCTTGTAAATAACTTCAATGATACATGATATGAATCCAAAGGATCAGAAAACAGTTAATATTTATCTTTTGTTTAGCCTCTGCCTATAATCTCCATGAGTCCTTGAAACAATCCTTTGAGGATAGTACTGTCTTTTGGAGATGAAAAAAAAAAAAAAAAAAAAACCCAAAACCACAAAAAACCACAAAGCTTTACTGAGGTTAAGTACCTTGATCAAAGGCACAAAATGTTGTGAAGCCAGATCTTAGTATACCTCTGAGTCCATGGGCATGCTTTACCAACTATGTCTAACTTTTTACATCATGACACTTGAGAAAAACTCATGCTGTTATATGTGAAGAGGGAAGGGTAATCTGTACTGTTGTTCGTCAAGTGCTACCTACCTTACATCTTTTAAGACAGCATCTCTCACTGGTCTGATGCTTATCAAGTAGGCTAGCTGGCTAGTAAGCCTAGGGGATCTGTCTGCTCCCAATTTTCAGCTCTGGGATTATAGGCATGTAGTACCACACCTAACATTTTTACATGAGTTCTGGAGGACAAAATGCAAGAAAAGGCAAGCATTTCAGTAATTGTATTGTCTATTAAGTGCTCATCATATTTTAAGAAAGTTAATGATTTTATGTTGAGTCATATTCACAGCTATTCTTTGGTACATTAGAATACTGATTCTCACAATAAGGAATCTGGATCAGCAGTCACTGTGGCATTGGGAGAGAGTTCATTAGATATTTTTAGTTCCATTCCACATAAGCAAAATAGATATCTGTACTTTATCCAGGTCCTCAGGCATTGACCATCCGGAGAGAAGTCTGAGAATGGCTGTGTCCAGTGATGTCTTCACTCAAGAGGGTATGATAGTTTGAGTAAATGGTCTAGATTGAGGTTGCTCAGCACAAGACTTTCAGCAGTTGGGAAATACAAATTCCAGATAAGCAGAACAAGGTATTCACCCTAAATATAGAACTAGCATATTCTCCTCTGTATAAGACCAGTATTTTCCATTTTCATGATACATGTTATTCTGGCTTTCTACCCTGATTCTGAGTGATCAGTATTGTTAACTCTGTCTTCAAAGACAATGGTGTCATTGGCGCTGCCTATGTAGACAGGAAACCCCACTGAAACATGGTCACTATGCATCCCAAACCCTGGAAATCCCCACTGTCCATGTCTAAATTTCTGAAACTTGGCAGCAAACCTCCCCATACAAAGGAGGACTATTTTCTCTTCCATCAGTATCCCAATTCAAAACATTATAGCTGCAAATAAGAATGTTCCCACTCAGACTTGCCAGTTCGTTCACTCATCTTGTTTTGTTTTTGTTGTTTGTTTACTCATTTGCTTGCTTCCTTATTTTTAAACTCACTCTGTAGCTGATGTGGGCCTTGATCCCCTGATCTTCCTGCTTCCACCTCTCAAAGGCTGGGGTCACAGATGTGCGCCATGCCTCGGTTTTATTCAGCTCTTGAATTTGTGTTTTTAAATCGTCACTAGAATTCAGGCATGTGAAAGTTCTTCATTACCTTAATATTAATGATTTCCATGAGGGGAAATGCAATCCATGTGTTTATAATTCATTCCAACCCTGTCGTGTTGCTACACTGAAGAAAATACTAATTCTTAAAGCTGTTGCTACAGATTCAAACTCATGAAGAAGAAAATGTCGATTTCTTTTTTACCCCAGCTCGTCGTACTAAAGGAGCTTGCTTTGGGAAAGACAGTGTGCAGAGTCTACGCATGAGTCCCAGACATCTTAGCTCCTTTTCTTGAAGGAGTGATTTTCCAATTCAAAGCAATCATTTATACAGAGAAACTAGAATCATCTTTTGGAATGTAAAATAAAATAATTTTCCTACTTGTGTAAAATCACTCTGTGAGCAGTGTGTTCTCAACATTTTTCATTGTGTCTATCCTTTGGAAAATTACTAAAATCCTCAATAGCCAAGATGAGACATAGCCATCAATTGCATTATTTATTTCTATTTAACTGATTGTTTAAACCCACTTACAGAACTATCAATACATATAATTTTAGTATTTATTTTTAAACCATTATCTTTCCTCCCATCCACTCTCAGAAATCTCAGGAACAACACCATTGCTCTTTTGCTTATTCATCATGAGAATTTTAGGTCTCATACACAACAAAGTTAAACTGCTTTTACTACCATAAAATTTAAAAAAAAGTATATTATAAAAGGAGTAGTGGTCATCCTAGGTGTGTACAAGAACAGATTAGCAAGTCCAGAACCAGAGTGGTTTTTTTGGTTGGTTGGTTTGGTTTGTTGGTTTTTGTTGTTTCGTTTTCTTACTTGAAAGATCAAGGAAGAAGATTCGAGAAAGGTTGTATTTGAATCCGGCTCAGTCACAGATTTGTAGGAATGGAAAAATGCACATAAATAAGTCAAGACAGGAAGAGAAAGCACACCTGGTAGAAATCAAATATGCCCTTTTCGCTCTGCAGGGTACGGAGAGGAACTAGAAGAGACGACGCTTGTCTTGAGTGATGTAGTTTAAAGCTTTGGAAGCTGCTGATGGTTCTAAGCTAGGAATTGTTACATCCTGGCAAAACTGTGTCTGTGCAGCAGAGAGGCCCAGAGCATGATGGAAAATTGATCCTGCTTGTTTGGAGACCATTTCTTCTAGGAAGAAATACTTAAACCCACATCAGGTTGGCGCCCACCCATAGCCATTGGCCTCGTTCTTTCTAACTACTTTCACCATATGATTCAGTCCATCTGAATCCCAGCAGTTTTGAAAAATGACCATGGACAACAGGAGGGTGAGTTTAATAGAAAGTCAGAGATTAGCTATTGTTTTCAGAAACACAGTGGCCTTTATTTGTGAAAGGCAGCATAATCACACTTGGGGGGGTCTTAATTTTCTTTGATTCCAATAAGCCCCAGGAGAAAGGCATTACACTTTCTCCTTTGCAGATGGGAGATTGGCTTAGAGAGGTTAATTTCAAGCACTATCCCAGGATAAAGATGAGCTTTGCTTTCTTTTTATTATTATTATTATTAGATATTTTCTTTATTTATGTTTCAAATGTTCTCCCCTTTCCTGGTTTCCCCTCTGGGAGAAAAAAAAGAACCCTGTTCTCTCCCTCCTCCCCCTGCTCACCAACCCACCCTCTTCCACTTCCTGGCCCTGGCATTCCCCTACACTGGAGCATAGAGCCTTCACCAGACCAAGGGCCTCTCCTCCCATTGATGACCGACTAGGCCATCCTCTGCTACATATGCAACTGGAGCCATGAGTCCCACCATGTATACTCTTTGGTTGGTGGTTTAATCCCTGGGAACTCTGGGGTTACTGGTTAGTTCATATTGTTGTTCCTCCTATGGGGCCGCAAACCCCTTCAGCTCCTTGGGTCCTTTCTCTAGCTCCTTCATGGGGGACCCTGTGCTCAGCCCAATGGATGGCTGTGAGCCTCCACTTCTGTATAAGTCAGGTACTGGCAGAGTCTCTCAGGAGACAGCTATATCAGGCTCCTGTCAGCCAGCACTTGCTGGCATCCATAGTAGTGTCTGGGATTGGTGATTATATATGGGAAGGATCCCCAGGTAGGGCAGTCTCTGGATTGTCCTTCCTTCAATCTCTGCTCCACACTTTGTCTCTGCAACTCCTTCCATGGGTATTTTGTTCCCCCTTCTAAGAAGGATCAAAGTATCCACATTTTGGTCTTCCTTCTTCTTGAATTTCTTGTGGTTTATGGATTGTATCTTGGGTATTCTGAACTTCTAACAGGGGAGTTCAGAAGTTTGTTTATAGCTATTCTCTATTTTTTTTTTCAGTCAAAACAAAATCACAACTTTCTGGGATGCATGCATCTGTAGGGAATCCTAGCCAGAAAAGCAGATGAGGAAATGGGAGGTCAAGTGGGCATGAGGTCAAGGACATGAGGGCCAGGAGACACTGGGTGGACATGGGGAACAAGAATTAAAATAGTAGTGATATTGTTCACTTAAACCTTAACTCAACCCTTGTAATGCAGTAGAAGTTACTGCAGGAATGTAAGAGAAGCCAATTGAATTAGTGGCCCCCAAAGCAATTACTTTCCACTAAGTAAAATTCACTTGACCAAGGGGAAAACCAAGATGAAGCACAATATTCTCAAGATGGGCAATTAATTTCTGAGCTTCCACAGCCATGTTGTAATCCGTCAAGTGCTCCTAGAGCAAGCAGCATGAATCAAGCATGCAGTAGGTTTCAAAATTAAACAGAAATGAACAAGCATGTATTGTATTTTTTAGTTGATTGTGGACATAGAGTGTCTTGTGAAACAAATCAGTTTGAATAATTAAAACACAAACTCCTGCTCCTCTTCCTCTTCCTCTTCCTTCTTCTTTGAACTGAGTAAAAGAATGCATTTAATCAGTGTCTCCCTTGGACTAGAATTCTCATAAAAATAATTATGGATCCTCCTTGGAAATTCTAAATGTTCCTACTTCATCTGTAAAAGCAAAGGAAGACTAACACACCGTCCAGTGTCAAATCCCAATGACCAGACTATCATATAAAAGAGTCTATTTCCATCTTTCTCCTGGCTAGACATTGCTCCTGGGAGCTTTTTCCTTCTGCAATCTCACACCTGCACTCAGATTCTGTGTGTGAAAATGACACTACCTTTCTAAGGCCCCGGTCTTCATAGGAAAGCTAATTATATAATATGGTTCAATAAACTGGCATGCCTATCACAGTTTTATACATCCCAAAGCTGAAAACTAAGAAAAATATTATAGGCTGGAAAATTTTTGCATGCGGAGAAAAATTACACAAATAATTTATCCACCCATCCATTTATCTATGTATCATTTAAAAAAAAAACCTGTTTGTCAATCTGCAAGGAATTGCGAGACAACTTTTGAAAAGTAATTATGTATCATTGCAAAGTACAACTTGTAGGACATATTCATGGGATGCATACAAAACTTCACAATCGGTACAGGCATGGCCTAAGTTGTGAGAATCCCAGCTTAATGAAATTGGGATGAGAACTTGGCATGGCGATACACACAGGTAGTCTCAGTGGTCAGATTGCAGAAGCGGGATGATCGCCACAACTTCAAAAACCATCCCAGTTTTGTATTGAGTTTGAGGTTAGGCAAGTCACACAGCCAGACCCTGCCTCAAAATATATACACAATTTATTAATTAATTAGTTAATAACAAATAAAATGAAGATAACAATACTCATGGCATATGCTAGTAATGCTTCATCAATGTGCCCCGGCCATATGATTTCCAGGTCGATATAGAATTTAAATTATCCTTCTTCTCTCTAGCATATTATTTATTTATTTTAATGTAAACTGTATGTGTTATTTATTCTATTATGATGACATATCATGTACTATTATATAAAGTCACACTTAATTGGCATGCATATATGTATACCTGGTAGTTAGAAAGAGAACCTGTGCCCTTCACTAGATTTCCATACTTCTCAACAAAGTGAATTTTCTTCTCTACACATGGTACAAAAGGCCATAATAACTTTTTCTTTAAAATACATTTTCAGAACCCTAAGCATCCAGGCTAATGAAAAATTAAGTTCAGTTATTCTCATAGAGTTAAGGCTCACAGATGCCCAAGAAGGGGACCTTTGCATCTACACCTGCTTTCCCAGCCTTCTTAAGGTGCCTTGGTGCCTTGTCTGACCTGGGCCCCGCCTCCCATCAGGCTCCCACTGTGGTTCTCGCCACCCAGTTGCCTAGGCTACTGTGGAGAATGCAGAGATGATTGGAATTATGGAAAACCTCTTTGGTTTTGTTAGTCTTTTAGAATAGGGGCTTACTGTGTAGCCCAGGTTAGCTATATCTTGATCCTTTTGACTCTACATCCCAGACTAGGATCAGGACTCTGCTCTTAATGTAAGAACCTGAGCCTGGATTCTAACACCCTAGGAGCTGACAATTTGGGGAGAGCCACAGCTCTTGTTATTGTCTGTTTGTTTATGTAATTTGTGTGTGAATGCTTTGTCTGCATGTATACCTGAATACCAGAAGAGGGAATAGGATTCCATTACAGATGGTTGTACACCAACATAGAGTTGCTGGGAGCTGGGAATTAAACTCAAGACCTCTGCTCTTAACCACTGAGCCAGCTCTTCAGTCCCAAACTACAACTCTCATTCTCCAGAGAGGTGTATCAAACTCTTCTGCGTCGAGCCCAAACTCTGCTAAACCCCCAGGAATTATTTCCATCTCACACACGGCTATTTTAATACCTCTACAGATTAAAACTTAGAAAAATTCTTTCCAGTGTCCAGGATCTTGAGGCAGGAGAATTGAGATGTTTAAGGCTAGCCAATTCAACATGGTAAAACTTAAAAAAAAAAAAAAAAAAAAAAAAAAAAAAAAAAAGTTTTTAAATAAAAGCAAAATTTTAAATCTAAAAAAGACAATCACCACCCCCACCCCCAGAATAACCAGAAATCCAGGTTTTAAAAAAGGGTTGTTTCCTATTTGAAGGAAGGTAGAAACATCTTTCCTGTCTGTGTCTACATCAGAGATAATTATTTCCATTGTTAGGTGTTAGTGATAACAATGTACTTGTACATCTCTGGATCTGTTTTCTATCAATCTACCTTCAACTGCAATTTTATTACTCATTTTTTCTTTCTACCCATATTACAGATAACTTAGAGTAAATAACCTGGCATATTCAGTTGTTAGTTGCCTCAGTGTCTCTTAGAAACATTGCAAAATTGAAGTCATGTGCTGTTGGAAAGAACCTCAGAATTCACTTCGTGGGTTTTCCTTAAATTTTAAGTTTCTCATACCATACTGACAATTTTTATAATACATGCCATGATGTTTTTTTCTTGATATGCATTTAAATTAAATCATTGATTTTATTAATATATTATCTTAAGAGCAAGTCACAGTAAATGAAAGAATGTTTGTAAATTTGCCTGAAAATACAATTTTCCATACCCACTTGATGACACTACTACTACTCCTAGTCCACATTGGTTTGCTATGTAGTCCAGGTTGGCCTCAAACTCATGACCTCAGTCTCCCAAGTTCTGAGATTTGAGCACATACCACTACACACAGCTTGAAAGGATATAAAGTTTAGTTAGGAGGTATATATACATATATATCTGTATGTATATACATATATACATGTATATAGATATATATACATATATCTGTATGTATATATACATATACATATATATATGTATACATATATATATGTATATGTACATATATATATATCCCTACCCTTGTCAATCAGAGTCCTACCTATAAGCTATCATATAACCATCTATCGATGTGTGCCATCTCTCTGGAAGCGAATTGCAAACTGGCAGTGAGCTTGGAATGCAGTATTGCAGGAGATGTCTTTACCTCCTTTTTTTCCCTAAGATTTATTTATTTTGTTTATATGACTATATGTTAGTTGCCTTCATACACACCAGAAGAGGGCATCAGATCCCATTACAGATGGTTGTATGCCACCATGTGGTTGCTGGGAATTGAATTCAGGACCTCTGGAAGAGCAGCCACTGCTCTTAACCACTCAACCATCTCTCCAGCCTGGTGTCTTTATCTCTCAATACATGCTCAGTTTCAAGGTGAAAGTTTGATGTGTTGAGATCTGCCAGTGGTGTATCACCAGGAAATCTTTTAATGTTGCCTCCAGATAAGGTTCAATGGTCATTCTTTCAGGCACTGTTCAAAGGCTTTAGTAACTGACATACAGTAAGATTTTTATATAGAACTGGAGGAACAAGGAGGAAAGAGCAATTATGAGTGCACACACACATGGGGAACAAGAAGAACAGGATGGGAGAGAAGAATGATAAAAAAAATAAAAAATAAAAAAAAAAAAAATTTGTTCTGAAGACTAGAATTGGTAAGATAGGGCTCTGTAGCAGATGGAAGGCCAATTCAGCTCAAGACAGAAATAAACCAGCTGGGCGGTGATGCTGCATGCCTTTACTTTAATCCCAGCACTCAGGGGGCAGAGGCAGGTAGATCTCCAGGTTTTAGGTCAGCCTGCTCTACAGAGTGAGTTCCAAGACAGCCAGGGATACCCAGGTACAGAGAGAAACCCTCTCTCAAAAAACAAACAAATTAATAATAATAATAATAATAATAATAATAATAATAATCCTTTAAAACACTAGGACAGAAAGAAACCTCAGCTGGAAACCTTGTATTAAGAGAATGTAAGCACTTAGAGGCCTCCCCAGAGCAGGGCAAATAGGTAGGGAGTGACTTCCAAGCTCTATGTCCAACGTAACCAGCTTGGTCATATTGATAAGAAATCTTCAGCTTGGGCCTGCCTAGCCTGTGCTGAAATCCTGTTGGTGTCCTAAGCATTTGCTAAGGTGAGTTTCCATATAGGTACCCTGTAGCAATGAACCATGTAAACCTCAGGCAATGAGTCAGAAATCATGAAGCAGTCTACCCAGGAAGAGGAACTCCTTCTGCCTAGCAGACCTGACAAAGAATGCCCTTTTGTCCCATGTAGGAACTTTTCTTTCTTTTTCTAGCTTGCCTCCAGGCTAGTTTGTTTGCATGGATTTATGTTTCCAAGAAAACGTGTTCCTTGGGTAATATCCATCTACAATTTCCCCCTCATTGCCATTTTACTGTAAACGGGAGAGAGCTCAGGCAGCTGTTTTGGCAGAATCTATTAGTTTAGAAAAATATACTTGAAAGAAAGAAAGAAAGAAAGAAAGAAAGAAAGAAAGAAAGAAAGAAAGAAAGAAAGAAAGAAGAAAGAGAGAGAGAATACCAAACCTATGAGTGTCCTGAGCCCCATTATTTTAGTACCTCTTGAAGCGTTCCCCCCCCACACACACACACACACACAACCCTACTGCCCATCCCTGCTTCCACTCCTTCTCTGGACTTGCCTTATTTTTCTTGGAGATATTCTTTCCCATGTCAACCAAACACAAGAATTGACACTGATGTTTTAGAGCCTTACAGGGTCCCTGGAGAGGAGTCACAGTTATGTCAGAAGGAGAAGATGTCCAAGTTCACTCCTAAAGAACTAATTAGCCTCCAATAGCAAACAGTCTCTAGAGAATGCAACACCCCTGGTGTTAGAACAAGGGTCATGAGCCAAACTCTCCATAGGCTCATTCCATTTCCAGACATGAGAAAGCAGCATTTTCCATGGTCGTATTAGGAACCTAAAGGTCTTATCACCCTATAGAATTCTTTAAATAGGATCTTTTGAGTGGTGGGCCAGGAACATTTACATCAAAAACGACCCATCATCATTTATATAGCCCACAGTTGTGGCAGAGCTAATACTTAAAGCCATTTTGCCTAATTAATAATTCATGATGCCTTTCTCCTAAATACTCCAACAATTTGAATGTAAAGGTAAAGCACACATTACTTGTACGCGTGTACATAACTGGTAACTTTCTGATACTTTCAGTGTGCTCTTTAAGTCATATTACCTACAGACTTCCCATAGATCACTGTGGTGGTTTGGTCACCAGAAGTGGCACTATTAGGAGGTGTGGCCTTGTTAAAGTAAGTGTGGCCCTATTGGAGGAAGTGTGCTAACTGGGAATGAGCTTTGAGGTTTCAGAGGCTCACTCTCTCTTCCTGCTGCCTGCTGATCTGGATGTAGAATTCTCAGCTGCCTCTCTAACACCATGTCTGCCTATATGCTGCCATGCTTCTCGTCATGATAATAATGGACTAAACACTTGAACCTGTAATACAGTCCTAGTTAAATGTTTTCCTTTATAAAAGTTGCTGTGATCATGGTGTCTCTTCACAGCAACAAAAACCCTGACACAGAAAGCTAAAGAAATCGTAGCCTACATGGGATTTTTTAGTAGTGTTCACAGTAGTACCTTTTGAATACTAAGGCTTGAGAGTTTTCTTTAAATTTCTACGATTTTAATTTCTTGACAGTTCTTATAGCCTGTGGATATGTTAAATTTCTTAAAGAAGCCAAATATGACACTCTCACAATATGATCTATGCATACTCATTTGGGTGATTACTGTATGGATCACTAGAGGAGGTCATGACAAACAGAAAAAGGCATGAAGAACCATCTTTCATACATGGCATCGGTCTTAAAAGGAAAATAAGAAATAAGTCAAGGCAAAGTGTGCAATGTTCAGGCCCACCTTTGGCCAGTTTTGCTAGCTAAGATATTTTCTGAGTCACCTACATAGTGATCAGGAGAGTAATTCTGAGTGGCTATGTGGCTTAAAGCTCAACTCTCTCTCTCTCTCTCTCTCTCTCTCTCTCTCTCTCTCTCTCTCTCTCTCTCTTTTTTTTCTTTTTTTTTATTTTTTATGATTTTTTTTGCCAATTCCTGTATAACCTGGAAGGAATGGAGTTACATCATTCCCACCCCTGGAACAAAGCCAGCAGGGCCATGATGTGGCCTCCACTAATGTTGACCATTGCTGGGTGTGAAATTGTTTGTATAAAAATATAAAATTTTAACTTCATGCCCCTCTCTCTGGGGAATATTCTTCAGGCCAGCCAAGGTTATTAAGGAATATTCTTCCTGCCAAGGTTAATGACTCCATGATAATTAGAAGCAACATGAGTCCAGCAGGCAAGGGTGTGTCTATGCCTCAGCCAAATGCTAAACACTGAGCCCTTCCAGACAACCCTTAAGGCGGTGGGAAGGAACACTGAAAACATGAGTTCAAAACTACGTAAAAACTCCTCAACTATGCAAAATATAAGGATGCAATATATATTTCGTGAGGGGCTTCACTGACCTAAAAGAACACAGACAACTGCACTATGAGCCAGCTTGTCAGAAAGATACGAAGGATGGCGATAAAGAGATTTGGGGGCTTGCTTATTGTCTGTGCTTACAAAGGCAGGCAGCTCTCTGAACTCATTTGTAATGTTAAGGAAAAAAGGAAAAGAGAATGTGCTTGCTGTCTGTTTCTAAAAATTGGGGGCTGAGGTGGAGGGATGATGATTCATGGGATAATCAAAAGGAAACCTGTGGTACTGACTAAATTGATATGTAAATAAAGGTCTACACTTTTAGTTTGCAAGAGATAAGCTACCCAGAGAGAACTGCTTGGAGAACTGTCGGCATCAGAAAGCTATGCTGGAGCAGAACACAGACTGTCAGCTTGCAACCTACGACTTGACTTTGAGTTGTTTCTTTCACCACTTCCAGGCACCCCTTCCTCAGAACCCCCCTCCAAGCCAAGGCTGGTCCTTGGCATATTTTTTTTTTTGAGAATTTCATCCATGTGTTCAATATATCTTGATGATATCCACTCCCAACTCCTCTTTACACTCCCTCTGGATTCCTAAAATGCATCTTCACATACTTGCACCTTCTTCATGCACTCTCCTTTTTTTTAGCTTACTGAATCTAGTCAGAACTGCCTTAATGAACAAAGGGTAAGGGGCCACCCACCAAAGCCTGAGCCACCTAACCAACAGACATACCTGTAAAGAAACATGATCTCCCTTCACCCAGCATCATCAACTGCCAACAGGTCCTTACTTAAGAACGGATCCTTATGAACTCATCCCCCTTTTATACTGTAATGTTGACTAGCTTGATCTTGTATAAGACCAGCATAGGCAGTCATAGCTGTTCTGAGCCCATGAGTTCAATGGACCACTTCATGTCTAGAAGATAGCATTTCACAGCACTCTTCCCCATCCTCCTGCTCTTGCGTTCTTTCTGTCCACTCTTCCACTGTGCTTTCTGAGCTATGTATGGGATGTTACAAAGATTACATTTATTGATGAACATGCAACAATTACTCAGTCTCAGACTTTGGCCAGTTAGAAGTTTCTGCTATCCACTACAAAAAGAAAGTTTTCTGACCAGCATTGAAATCAGCAGTAATCCTACAGGTGGTGATGGCGCACGCCTTTAATCCCAGCACTTGGGAGGCAGAGGCAGGTGGATTTCTGAGTTCGAGGCCAGCCTGGTCTACAGAGTGAGTTCCAGGACAGCCAAAGCTACATGGAAAAACCTTGCCTAGAAAAAACAAAACAAAACAAAACAAAACAAAAACAAAAAAAAAAAAAAAGAAAAGAAAAGAAATCAGCAGTAATCTACTCATACCTAACTGGCAATAATCTAGAAAGCTGTAATAAAAGCTGAGATAGTAAGACCAAAAGGTAGTCATGGGCCAAAGTAGACATGAGAGAAATGAGGAGGAGACAGCTACAACTTGATCAAACCATCTCAGTACTTCCCAGGCCCACTGCATATCCTAGATACTGAAAATACAGCAAATCTGCCCCTGTGGAACAAACCATCTATTGTATTGAATGCACTGACCAGACTTGCTATAGGTCTTCATGAGCTGAGAACCCAGGTGGAAATTCCCTGTACAGGTCTGGTATGGTAGCAACCAGTAGTTGGAATCTTATAGAGTGAGAAATAGAGATTACTAATGCCCCCCTCCCTTAGATTTTCTTTTTCTAGTACCTTCTTGGAAGCTCAGCCCACTTCAAAGTACCAAGGATACCTAGCATCCCTTTGGTTATACACAAACTTACTTTCTGGTGTTTAGATCTGAATGTGTCTGTAAGTAATCTAGACTCCCAAGGCATCTATCTTATAACCACTACCCCCATGTTTTGTTTGTAGCACTCAAGATTTCTTTGAATTTTAAAAGGTTTATCTCTTAGATTTAGCACTGTGGATTTGTACCACCCACCAATACTTCCTAATTTGCACTTGACTTCTGCATTTGACTTCTTGCAGGGCTCCACCTTTCCCCCTGGGTTTGTGTATCCTTCAAATAACTTCCCAGACACTGTGAGATACACATCTCCCAGACAGATGGCCAACAGACAGATTGGGAAATCATTTGAGCCAAAGCAGCTGTAGTGGGACAGTTGGACAACCCAAGCTGGTACAAACATAGGAAATTATTGCTTTCTAAAAGCATAGAATCATAGTCGGAGATAATACTATAAACTTTACCAAATCTGACTCTGATTTTGGAGATAAGGAAGTAGTCCAGCAGTTGTATCATAATCACATAGTTCATATGTAGAAGAGCCAGTTATCATGAGCAGTGTTCTATCTTTACCTGGTAGGATTTTGCTATGTATGTAAGGTAATTAAGTAGATAGATAGATAGATAGATAGATAGATAGATAGATAGATAGATAGATAATTTTGTGTGTGTGCTCAGCGCATAGCCCAGCAATGTAGCACATATATGCTTAGAGCGCAGTAGACCCCGAGTTCAATCCCTAACACCTCTTTTCAAAAGAGAAAGAAAAAAGACAACAGTGCTGTATATAGTGACTCACACTAGTAATCCTGATACTCCGGAGACTGAGGCAGGAGAATCTCGATCGTGAGGCCAGCATGAGCTCAAGAAACTGTGCAAATGAAATCATTTGTACTGTAGGGTAAAATAATAAGGGAAAGGAATGTAAAACTCATATTCTTATTAAACAGAGAACACAACATAGAACTAATGTATGACTGTTCTCAGATGTGGTTTAAAATATCCATCACTTCCTACAGCTGCTGAGCTGGGGCCTGAGGAGTATGTTGTTCTGTAGCAGTGGAGGAGGTGAGATTTGTTCTTGTTTTTATTTGATCGGTTTTCCATTGCTCTGTCACATCCACGCTTTTGATGTCCCTGAAAGCACATAGGAGCATAATAGAGACCTGCTTTATGTTCATGCTTTTATCACCTACACATGGATGTGTGTCCATGATGATGTGATCTTTAAAATAGGACCTTAAATCTCTAAAAAATTAAATATAAAATAAAATGTCAGGATTATTATATGGCATGTACAGTAACAGTGTTAAGCATCTTTTCAGAAGCATTGACATACGGAATTAGTACTGAGACAGAGATGTGAAGGAGGTAAAGGCTATCAGGCGTAGGGAACAGGAACAAGTACAGTGAATGACTATCATTTCCTTGTGGAATAACTGAAGTTCAGTAATCGAATAGACTCCTGTTCAGTAATTGCATAGATTTTCTGAAATCCTGGTTACTGACAGGATCTGGCTTGTCAGCACCTGAACCTCAACCTTCCTATGGCACAATCAGAATTTCAGAGCAGAATAAAAGGGCAAATTGTGCAGGGTTCCTAACACCTGAAATTGAAGCTGCATAGACCTAAACCAAGGACAAATCCTGCCAGGAGCGCTCTTTCTCTCTCTCTCTCTCTCTCTCTCCCTCTCTCTCTCTCTCCCTCTCTCTCTCTCTGTGTCTCTGCCTCTGTCTCTTGCACACACACACACACACACACCACACTCACAAGCATGTGCACGCACACTAATGTATACACATCTGCACATGTGCCCACACATACATGAAAAAGCTCACATCTTCGTTTGAGACAAAAAATTATGTAGCCCAGGCTCTCCTAAACTTGCTGTGATCCTCCTGGCTGAGTGCTGGCATTACAGGATTACACCATCATGACTAGTTTCCGTGGTCCTAGAGAATGAACCAGGACTCTGGGCACACTGCAAGCATATTGTGAACTGAGCTACATCCCTAGTTCCTTCCACAGTCAGAGTTTTATTATCAGCATGTATAAGTTCTCTGGATAAGAAGGACACTCACTTTTCACATTGGATACGTTTGTGTCCTCCTGTCTTTTGGACTTCATTTTAAATATTAGCAATGAAAAAGCAATCACGAAATATCCATGATTCGCCCGAGACAACATACTGAGGCCACCCACTGCCCCCTTCTTTGTCTCCTTATGTCCACTTTGTAAATATCCATGCATATTTTAAAGGCAAAGAATAGTATAAAACTCTATGAGAATGTTGTAAATTGTTTCTGTGAATCATCCCAAGCCATCTACCAGGAGGCCTTCCTATCCCTTTCCAGTAAATGTTATTCCAGTTCATGATTGTACTCGCTGGCTGCTGAGAGCTCCCTGGGAACAGTGTGGGCCTGGCAAGACAGCCCTTTGAGGTAATGGCCTTCCCTTACTTGCTGGAAAGAATAATTTTCAACTCCAGAACAAATATCATCTTTTCATTTCAGTTGTTCATTTTTATTCACCAACTGTGTCTCCTGAAAACGTCGTGACCTAAATACTAAAAACTCCATTTGACTCCATTTTTTTTTCCTTTAACCTTGGTAGTTCAGCTTTCCATATATTCATCCACAAATAAATATAGAAGACCCAGCTTGAACTCAGCCTGCAGAAATGTTATTCTCAAATAACTATTTTGTGTGAATTGCAAGACACAATCTTTGGTACATGGGATATTTGCTGTGTGGATAAAGTCAGGTAGACATTCAGATTCCAAATGACCAGCATTTTGTTGATATGTTAGTCCTGTATAGTTCACTGTGCCACAAATCACTCCAAGTGAGCATGGTAAGCCTTGCTACAGAATAAGCTTTGGTTTACATGTGTGGATCTCTAGATGAAGCAGGATTCTGTGTCGGAATGGAGGTAAAAGGTTGACATATATGACATTTAAGGAATTCCAAGGATGGACTTTAACTATGAAATTGTAGGATGTTAAAGTTTTCTTTTTCTTCCATAGCTTGCTCGTGTTGAATCTTTCGTGTGCTTTTTCTTCTGACAGCAGGAAGGGGAGGAGATATTTCTAAGGCCTAAGTCTGGCATGAAGAACCCTTGAGGGAGACTCATGGTAACTTTGCTGATGCAATGAAGATGTCTTACTCATGCTTAGAAATAGTTTTCAAGGTTGGATTAACACAGCTTAAATTTAAACCTTGTACAAGACGGATCTCCCGTGCTTCTAATTGGCTTCTCTGCCACCGTGCCTTTTCATGTGTCAGAGCCCTTACTAGCAAACACAGAGACAGAGTGGAGTCAGGCTTGCAAGAGATTTGTTGAAGAAAGAAAAGTCAAGGTAAGATTCTTTAATATGGTGATGAGCATCTGGTGCCATGGAGAAAAAAAAACGGGAAGGAGGGGGCTGGGTAAAAGAGTCTCCCATGGGAGCAGAATTCCAAATAAACCTTGGCTAGCTCAGTAGAAACTTCTTGGACCTTTTGGGAAGTCTGATTTCTCCCAGATATTGGTCAGTATTAATATCTTCACCCACAGCTGACATACTATGCTCAGTCATGGTGCTGGAGAAGATCTCAGAGAGCAGGCCTCAAAATGAGCATGGTTTTAGAGCCAGATGAATAGTATCTGCAGCTTCAACCAGGAGTGCTCCCAACAGCATTCAGCCAGGGGTGCTCTCTACAGCATGCGTCATATAAAACACTCCTCACTGGCCACCACTCTGTAAACACAACTGTCATCAGGACCGGTGTGTTGGATGCATTTGATCATTCATTTATAATGGAGTTCCTACAACATGACAAGCATCATGTTATAAACTCTACATGGGCAATAAAGGTCTCTGCCCTCATAGACTATGTTATACATGCCAGTAATTCCCTTGAAAATAGTGGCTTAGAACTGAGAATTCCCTCAGCTGGAGGTACCTGTCCATCTCTGATGGCTAATAATAGTACTATTTCTATGGTAATCCATAATGTCTATCTCCAAATCAAATTTAAATTTGTTTTCTATTCTTTTATTGGGGGGAGCCATCAAGGCAGGGTTTCCTGTGTACCTTGGGCTGTCCTAGAACTAGCTTTCTAGACCAGGCTGCCTCAAACTTAGAGATCTGCCTTCTTCTGCCTCACAAGAACAGCTAGAATTACTTGGTATGGTTGTCATTAATTTCTGTTCAGATTCTTTTGTTGTTGTTGAAATGGTATCTCACTCTGAGCCCATATTGATTTTTCCTATACAAGGTTTACAAGTGTATACCACCATGTCCAGTGTCTGCATACCTTCGAACAAAAAAAATATAAAGCCTTCTGGTAGTGACTCACACTACCTAGTAATCCCAGCACTTGTGAAGCACAGAGCATGTAAATACTCAGACTTATGCAATGGTTAAAGAATGCCTGCTTCTTACCAGGCTGCCCTTAAACCTTTAATATTAGGTTCTGTCTGGTTCAGAGCTTTAACCTGAATGACCCACTATTCTCAAGGAACTCCTCATCTATTTGGGAGCCTCACAATACGCCAGCATCCTGCCCTCTAGGTTTGTGTATCTCCATCTCTGTAAAATTCCTGAGTGAAATCTGTATTTAATGTCTCTTTGCAAAAAGAGAGTATGCCACAGATGGCAAATAGTCTCTACCTGATCCTCTTGTTTCATATTCAAACAAATGAGATCAGTCTGTAGGGATGACCAGTTGTGTATTTTCAAATCTAGATAAAGACTGTCCTATTGTACGTGTGGTTAGCTACTATGGATGAGACATCCATTCATTTAGTACATGCATATTTATTGCCTTCTCTATGCCAGGGATTATGCAAGATTCTGGAGATATAGAAAGCAAAAGAAAACTGTTTTGTGGCTTCACTGACCTTCCACGTGAAATCCCAATACCCAGTATGAGTTGCAAATGTGTATATTCTTTGAGCTCTTATGAAGCAGTGATTTATATGGGTTGGTTCTATTTAAAGAAAACTTTATGAGCTCAGAAAGACACACGGGCTCTGTTTTGTAGATAGTAACTGAATGGGCGTAGAAAGGTTGATGCACTGGTTAATGTTGTGTAGCTAAGAAAGACAAAAGTTGGGATACAAACCACCCACTTTCAAGTAGGAAGGTGTTCTTCTCATTATTATTTTAAAGTAAGAGGTTCCTGGTACACTTGCTCCCTCCATCCTTACCTCCCTCCTTCCCCTCTTTCATAAATACTCATTAAGTAATCTGACTCATGGCCTAAAGAAACAATTTCTTAGTCTTCATATATATTAATATAGAAGTGGTCACAAAAATTGTGCTTTCACAGGATGAGTTAAATGGCCCAAACATTACATAAATGCTACAAAGAACGAATAGAAAATACATGTCTTTGTTGAATTAATGCTGCACTGGAATTTTTCATTCTCCCAACTTCACAATTAAGATGAATTATTACTGCTCTTGTAACCTAAGTGTGTGTACAGGCAGGACTGCCTCCTTCCACATACGTGACATTTTCAGTAATGATTTAACTTGCTTCTCATAAGGCAAACCTCAGCTTTCTGGAAAACACTGCTGGTGCATACAATTTAGTTGAAAACCAACTTGACTAAGCTGGTGTGAAAATTAAAACTCTGCCCATTTCAATATAACATAATAAAAAGAAAACACATAAGTATGCATAAAACAATTAACACCACGCCTGGCTCTAGATTTGCTGAATAAGTTGGAAGTTGGGCATTTCCACTTTCCCTGGCAGGGTTTCAGTGTACACTGTAAGAATAAGAGCTTTCATGTTTAATTAATACAAGTATTATTAATTAACCGGCCCAGTTGCCAAACCAGAAGAGACCTATCTGAAACACAGTGATTTTGCTGAAGTATAAACAGAACCAACTAAACTTTGCTTTGATGACTGAAAAGATATCGATTTGGTTATAGAAAGAGAGAAACAACTCTGAAGTCCCCGTGTCTAATTCATATTCTCAGTGTACCACTGGCAACTCTACAGAAGATCATCAGAACATGTTAAAAGCCAGTCTTCAGGATGTTGGATTAGGGAACCTAGAGTTTGTGGCTCTTTTTAACCCTGTAGGGCCTACGACTTCCAGTTAATTCAGTGGTCTTAGAAAACAAAATCAAGATTGGTTTTCAGGGGAATAAGGAACATGTGTATTAAAGACGGTTTGAAGTCATGACTGCCATTTTCAGACATTGAACAAGCAGTGTTTGCGTATGCCATGCACTTCTCTTTGTAGGTTAATCAGACTCAGAGGCCATGCCATTGATATTTGTGTGCCCTCATATTTGAGAGAGAGGTCTGAGTGGCTAGTTATTCACTGAAGGTTCTAGTAGCTTAAGCCTCCACCACAGTGCTTCTCAAAACATGGGCCCCAAAACAGCAGCCATGGGCTTACCTGGGAACTCACCTGAAATGCAGATTTTCAGGCCCCACCTCGAACCCTGGGGTAACTCTATGATAGTCTGGGGAATCTGCATCTTCAGCATTCCAGGCAATTTGGATGCAAGTTGAAATTTGAGAACCACTGCCTCCATATGAGTCACCATCATTTCTGATTTATTTTCAGAAAGTTAAACCTTCACCATTTAGCTGAGGTGCCATGGACTAGAAAGGTTAGCCACAAACAGAAAAGCCCCAGTTGATGGCAGATGGACTCACTCGGTGGAATCTCTGCAAGCTATTTCAAAATATGGAAAATTGGGCTCTGAAACGTTGTGATGTTGGTGTTGGCAACCAGTCTTGCTGATCTGCAGAGAAATACAGGGTCTTCCTGCTGTTTCCTTTCTCCTGAATTCTTTTCTGGCCTCTTGGAAACATTCCTTTGAGGCAGGTCTGAAAATATCAATCCCTCCATGTAAATGAGTTGTTTACCCTCCTGATCATTTGTTAAGAAAGCATTGAATTTTGCTGAATCAGGGGTAATTGCTTTTGACAAGCATACACATAAAACTGTAAATGATACGGAAAACACTTGGTGCAAGGCTCAAAACTTGGAACACTCTAGATTCTTAATACTAGGTCACTTGGCATATCTTTGCATGTAATCTTAAACAAAGTCAATCCAACTAAGACAATAATGAAAAATAAATACTAGAGGTTGAACAAAAATGAGATGTTATCCTAGTGAAATGACAGAAAACAGGACACTTCACAGTAGGGGCATTTCAAATGTAAGAAGTTTAATCTAGTCTGAGTCAATTCTACCTATCTAGAAAGAAGGAAATCTATAGCGAAAAACTAAGTTTAAGGAAGTGACTACTTTTTGAGTATGTCAAAAGGGGAAACAAAATTACTTTTAGAATGTGCTATTTATTGAACGTAGTTTCTTCCTTATTTAGTGTAATCTATGGCATGTCTTCTTTATTGTTTAATTATGAACGTATGAAATCACTCATGTTAAGTTCAAATATTAAAAAACAGAAACTAAAAGGAAAACTATGCCCCTCTTTCATTTCTTTATTTCTACCTATCTGTTCTCTATGCATAACCACTAGACATTGATGTGCATATTTTTGAGTATATTCTGTGTTTAAGCCACATTTCTTTTTATGATTTCATTACTGTGTGTAACAGAACAATTGCTGGATGCATATGGGCCAACTCTGGAGTATAGCCTTGACATTAGAGATAGCAAACATAAAATAACTTCAAGTATGGGTTGGTCATCAAATCTCAAAGAGACCAATAGTCAAACACCTTGCATTTTTATTTCAAATTGGGGTGGTTCTTATGGAACCAGTCTAGGTCAAGGAAGACGCATCAAATATTTGCCCAATTGGTAATGTTTAGGTATTTGCCTAGGGAAAAAAGGACACAGTAGCCTTGTTTTGTGCTCATTCTAACATGATTGAAGATGCCTTCATTTGTCATTACATGTGAACAGCTGTCCATGGCCATTTGTACAGACTTACTTCATCCATCCCTATGGAAGGAGGGAAGCAGTCATCCTATCTATGACTGCATCGAGAATGTCAAGCCTCTTCCTCTTGAAAGCATAAGATGGTTTCCATGCATAAATGGTCCTTCAAGTGTGCCATCTTTACCCATCATTCCTTTTTGTTTGTATCTTGAAAAGGTGGGTCCATAGAGGTAGGTTGTCTAGACAAAAAAAAGAAGAGACTTTAGTTAAATTTTCATATACATTGCCAAAATATCCTATAAAAAAGCAACAGCAAATGCAGACTTCATAGTGTTCTAACTCAGATGGCTGTTAAAACATATTTGTTCTAATGGAATAATCACATCTATGTTTTCTCCTAAGAATTTTGTAACTTAAGCTCTTGTACATCTTTGTCCCATCTTATTATTTTGCAGATGTTATGGAAGTCCAGTTTCATTCTTTTATAACTGTATATCTCATTTTCCAACATGTATTGCTAAAAAATATTCTTATCTCCTCCAATGAGCTGTCTTGGGTCCTTGTCAAAGACAGATTGGCTGCAAATGTGAAGGTTTATTTCTGGAATCTCTATTCTTTCTCCTTTGACCTATGTGTAGACTAGTATTAAGTGTTTACACTTGCTCTAATTGTAAGGATTCCAAACTTAGAAGCATTAAAAGTTCAATGGCTTCATTCTTTTTAAAGATTAATTGGCCTGTCTCATTTCTTTGCACTTCAATAAAAATTTTATGACTGCTTTGTCATTTCTTTGTAGAACCTGCCTAGAAATTTTACAGGGACCACACTGAATCTGTTCCTTTATGCCTATTTTATCCTTCATGATGAAATGGTAAAGAAATTTTTGCTTTTAATATTCATTTTTGCATTGTTCGTTGTAAGCATCTAGAAATGCAATTTATTTTTTAACTGTATATTGGTAGGACAATTTAACCTTGCCAAACTTGATTATTAGTACTGATTAACTAAATACAGGAACATATAATCTGAAAAGGAGGGAGTAGTTTTTAACCTTTTGCATTTAGATGTCAGCTGTTTTCATTTTATTGCCTATGTGCTCTGTCTAGAACTTCAAATATAGCATTCAATGGATGAAAAGAACAAAAATCTTTGATTTGCTCCAAAAACTAGCTTTAACTAGTTTTTAAAAAAGCTTTAACTATTTTGTCATTATGTATAAAATCAACTGTAGTTTCTCACAGATGCTCCCACCAGGCTGGGGAAGTCTCTGTATAGCTAACTTAAAGTCTTAGCATCTCAGCTGTATACCACCGCTGTCCTTGAACTCAAGAGTCTCCTACCCTAGCCTGAGTTGACAGAGCTAGAATTACAACCATACACTACTGTGTTTTCTCCTTTGAGGTGCTGGACATTGAATTCACTGCCTTGCAATTATGGTCAAGATCTCCGTCAGCCAGCTACATACACTTCCAGCCCTGGAAGTTCCCCTTACCTCTTAGTTTGCAAGGCCATGAATTCCATGTGCCCGCATCACTTTGTTCTTGAGTTGCTGAGGTTTAGCATTTTGAGACTGTCTTGGGTTTTGTATCTCTGTAGGGAAAGATTCATCAGTTTTATTGACCATTAAAAAAAATGGGGTTCTTCAATTATCTCTGTCATTTTGAAAACCCTATTTTCTTAACATTTTTATACAGTCTTT
>JADRCD010236389.1:0-21035 GCA_019843815.1 Montemys delectorum | reverse complement strand
CAAGCCTGTTCCCTAATTTTTCTTCTACTAGGCTCAGGGTATCTGGTCTTACATTTAAATCACTGATCCATGGGAGTTGAATTTTGTGCAGGGTGATATATATGGAACTATTTTCATTCTTTTATATGCAGCCATCCAGTTTGACCAGTGCCATCCATTAAAGATGCTATTCTTTCTCCAATGTGTGTAGAATGTTTTTGTCTTCTCTTTCAAAATTCAGGTGTCTCTAAGTGTATAGAATAATGACTAGGTCTTTAATTCTTTTTCGTTGATTAACATGTAAATTTTTAAGTAGTGTTTTCAAGTTACATAGGATCTTGGACATCAAGGTGTTTAAATTTTTGGAGTTTGTCTGATGTATAGTATGTCTTTAGTCACACATGAATTCCATAAAGATTACACAATCCGTTGTCACTTGTCAGTCTCAATAATTGGGGTAAACAAGAAGACATGAGTGTTTCTCTTCATTATCTCCAGTTAAGGGTGACATATGCAGGATGCCTTCCTTCAGCAAGAGATGAGACAAATGACAGTAGAGACAAATCCTTTTGCCAAAGGTAGAAGGAATAAATCCATCTGCTGTTCCACAGCTGTTTATTTTTCTTTCCTTGCCTAGTTTTTTGTGATGGAGAGTGGGTTGCTTAAATTTCCATCTTACATTTATTTTTACCCCAAATAACAACTTTGCTGTGTGTGTATAGTCAATATAGTTAAAATGGATAATTGGAAAACATTCATTATAACCACATCAAAGTTTACAGAAAAGTAATTTAACAAAATTGAATTAGCTAAAACACGTAAAGGTTAAATATGAATCATGTGACTAAAAGGCCAACCTGTAGTTCATGATATTGTTTAATTATGCTCTGTGTACTGAATGGGCTGATGGATTGAAGTTAGATGTATTTTCTTACTAAGAACACCAGCTTACCTCTGCCAAAGTTTTTTCATTGACAGAACCACCTTAACATCAAGGCTGAATGGTTTAGTTAGATTTTATCATTTCTAACCTTTCTAAATGGAAAGACTTGGATAAAATAAGCCTCCAGATGGTTCTTCCCTGGCCTGTATCTTGACAACTACCTAGAACCACCACATTAAAGAGTAATGTGTAGCAGAACTTGTTTGCTAATCAGGGAGCATACAGTGTTTACCAATCTGCATGGAGTTCGTACTGGTTCCCAATCCACTACGGAGACTCCAGTGCCCCAGTGAGAGTGCTCAGAGTAGGGGATCATGAGCTAGAGGCCAGCCTTGGCTTCATAGAGACCCTATCTTAACATAATAACAACAAAAGGTTCTCTCACACTGATTCTTAGTGTTGTGAGTTGAAGTGTATCATTGCCATCAAATTCATATGCTGAACTTCTAAGGCCTTCTAGTAACCCAGAAAGTCCTGATATTCAGACACAAGGCCATTAAAGAGGCAAATAGGATAAAATCAGGCACCAAACCTAGTGTGGCCATGGTCTACATAAGCGATTAGGACACAGATGTACAGAGGAAGACCACAGAAAGAAAGCGAAGACCATCATCTACCAGCTGAATGGTCCTCCAGAAGGAAATAATCCTGTCAGCCCCTTGGATGTGTATTTCCAGCCTCCAGAGGTACACACAAAACATTCCTGTGGCTGAAGCTACTCTGTCTGTGGTAAACAGCCCCAATAAACTAATGCAGAAGGAAATGAGTCATCCCTACTTCCTGAAGAAGTTTTCTGGTGGCTCAAAATCCTTTGAAAAGTATCTTGAACCTGGTGCCACAAACCTGGATTCCCAGACTTTTGGTGAGACTTAATAAATAGGTTCACAAACTCAAGGCATGCCTACGCTACACAGCAAGTTCAAGGCCAACCTGGGTGACTCAGACCCTGTCTCACAATGGAAAGTAAAGAAGGGATTAGAGACACAGTTGAGTGACAGAATGCTTTCCTAGTGTGAGGACCAGGGTTCAATCTTCACCACTAAAAATAAATTTTTTCATTTTAATTAAAAAATCTAGACCGTCAAACCAAAGGCAAAGCCTAGCAAGGGTCAATTTGATTTATTTCACTATTTTATTGTGCTCTAATATTATCACTCAATGAAATTTGACTGACATTGTTACTGAGGGGTCTGCTGTGTTCTTCTGCTTGGCAACCATGTTTATGACGACAGTATAAATGCGTCTGGAGCAGCTTTCTAGGCTTCCTCGCAGAGGTACTTCAGCACACTGTGGAAAATATAAGCCTTTGGAAATCCTTAGTAAATTCACGGTGGGTGTGAATATGGGAATTGGTGGCAGTGTGTGTTGTTTCAAGTGTAACAGAGGAAATACGTGCATCACTAAGAGACAAACCAAATCTCAAAGAGGAAAAAAACAACCTGAAGAGTGAGTTAAGTCTTATCCAAAAAAACATTCAAAGGGAGTTGTCTATGGGGAAAGTCATATTACATTCAATTCACTACGTACTTTTCACGTGTACGCATGGCATTGTGAGGGAAAGGAGACTTCGAAATTTACCTCTCAAATACTTCTTGATAGGATACAGTGGAAAAGGCACACACACCAGTAATCATAATGTCATGTAGCCTTTGATAAAATGTATAACGAAGCTAAAATGTAATGGACTTGCAGAATACGGAGTGAGTCACTCTAGCTGGGACACTAGGGGAGACCTTTGTTAGGAGCACCGTTTATGACAGGCCCGATTGCACAAGGAGGAACTCCCGAGGCAGACGGATTAGCACAAGGGAAAAACAGATGTTGTCGAATACAAATCATGTTCCAGAGAAAGCCTAAATCTGCCCCACTAATACAAGGAGATGCAACGAGAAGTTGGGCCACTGACCTGCACTTGAAGTCGCAGAGCCTGGGTTTGAGTCTTGTGTTCACTACTTATGAGATTTATGACCCCAGTCTTCCCGAGTCTCAAATTTCCCATCTGGGGCAATCGCCACAGAACAGAGACTATTAAGCAATAGAGTCTCAGTCACTGTTAGCTGAACTCAAGAAGTTCAGAATTGACTCTGTAGGCAATGGTGAGCAAATACAATTTTGAGTATGCAAATAGACAACGCTTAATGAATTGGAGTGCAAAGAAAAATGAGTGGTATATTTACAACAGTACAGCTTTGAGGTGGTGTGAGCCTGAGGCTGGGCTGTTCTGGCAGTGTGATAGGTGTCACTGAAAAAAAACGAATGACACTAGGACCTGCAAAGTGAGTGGGAAACACGTCTCAGAAAGACCCTGGTCCTGTGTTACTTTCTGCCTTTCTTTTTTAAGTAATGGCATGCTTTCTATTGAGCTACTTCTACGGAGCTACTTCAGGGGGGTTCTGAGTTTGCACATCTATAAAATAGTGATTGAAAATCCCAAGTATCCCAAAAGTCCTGCAATGTAACATTCATCTTTATATCAGTAAATCGTGTTACCTGATTAGATGAATATAATTCAAGTGATGGATATAGGGGAGATAGAAAAATTGGAAATAACATGAATGAAAGTTTCACATTAATTAGTCATTCAGGAGGTGGCATCATTACTAAAAACACGGACGAAATAAATAAAAGGTTTGGAGGATGTTATGGTGGGAGAGATTAAGGCTGTTGCTGTTAAGGGCTATCCTTCAATTAGATGTGTAATTATGTGAGCATTTAATAAAATACTTTTATTATACACCACGTAAACATCTGATGATGACAGATATGCTTTCTTTACAGATTCTTTTCATAGGAGATTCCACCAACAGAGGAATGATGTACTATCTAATTGAGAGACTGAATGAAACGCTTCAGGAGTGGCAGAAGGTGCATGCCACTAAACTCTACCCCAGTGTCAATGGTGGGAAGACTCCGATCAGTTACTCCTACTATCCCCAGTTCTGGATAAGCCCTTCATTGAGACCAGCATTTGAGAAAGCACTTGAACACCTCTTGCAAAGGTACAATGAAACTACTATGAATGGCAAAGTGCCACCATTGTGCGGTCATAATTGCACACGGTATATCGAATGTGCTGAAAAGCTTAGATACCCACTAATGTGGCCGAGAACGAACTGCAAATGACAAGGAGGTCTTGTGATCAGGAAGCCAGACAGGGTTCATTGAAATGCGAGGCAATCGAGTTAAAATGTTTACCATCTGTTCTAAAGCAACATGTGTTGTTTTTCTTTCTGGATTTCAGGTCACAGCCCCTAGAGAATACTGAGCAGACAATATTGGTTGTTGGTGGTGTCCAGTGGCTTAATCCCAATCACCTGCAAATTATTCACAAGGTTTTAAAGAGGTAACTCTCTGCAGCCACTGTCATCCATGTCTTCAGTTTTTCATAACCCATCTTCATCCAGGGCTTATTGAAAGGGCAGGTTTAGGATTTAACATTAAAAACTTAAAGGCAAATTTTACACTTCAAAGTGTTTTTATATCTAATCAGGGATATTTAGCATTCTAACTTAAACCTTCTCCAAGATCAAAACATATTTTCTAGTCAGGTGTGGTAGCACATACCTGTAATTCAAACATTTGTGAGGTTAACGTAAGAGGATAGAGAGCTCAAATCAGACTGGGACTACCGAGTAAGATCTTGCCTCAGAACAAACATACATGTATATTGAAAGTTTTAATAACCTTGCCTAAAACATTCTCATTCTTTGGATGAAACAAAGTAATTAATATATTTAAGACAGATTATTATCATTATTAAATAATATCCACTGGCATTCAAAATTCTGTCTACAGAAAATTTTACTCTATGACAATAAAATAGGAGTTTAGTCCTGTATACAGATGATCACACTCTAAAAGGATTCTGTTATATATGTTGATGTCATTAACAAGCAGGTAGAAATGCTTCAGACGTCTGTGACTTTAAAATTCTGATCATTTTATTCAGGGAAAATTTGCTGAATATCCTAGTGATCATCAAAACTTTGGGGATTGGATTTCACCTGCCGGTGGATGGAGTACATGTCTTAACACAGGTATGGCCATGTCTCCTGAGGCTGCATGAATTTAGGATCCCTGATAGCAAAGAATTCAACAGGCATTCTACAATTCCCATCAGCCTTCATGAAAATAAGACCCAATAGGATGCCAAATACATCCTAATAGTCCCTGAAGACCAGAAGACTATAGCCCATAAATGTGCTAGAAATGATGTGCTGCATTCAAGGGAGGAAAACAAACAAAAAGAAAAAAAAAAAACAAGCTGTGCTAAAGAGCACTGAATGCATAGACAAAAAGCTTTAGAGGTTATATTAAGAGACTTTCCCTTCTTCAGATTCATGCTAAAGCCACAAATGAAATTGTCAATATCAGTGAATCTCTTGGGAAACAGTATTTTAAATGTGTGTGTGTGTGTGTGTGTGTGTGTGTGTGTGAGAGAGAGAGAGAGAGAGAGAGAGAGAGAGAGAGATCATTGTTCCGCCCCCCCCCCCCCAGATGGCTATCCATAAATGAAAGGCATTAGGTGCCTCTAGCCGGTTCTTTGTCTCAGCACTAAGTAGGAAAATTAGCACAGAAAAGAAAGATATCTGTAGGTCAGAGAAGCAGCTGTTCTTACTCAAGCACACAGACCAGCCCAAGTGTATACAGAGTCACGGTTCAAGAGCACACTGTCCTTTTAAGAAGTAAGCAGGCTAAGCTTGCTTTCTGTGTCTGTGTTCAACTTGTCTAGCTTTTTCAAACTCAAAGCATGGGATCCCTCTCTCCTTCCTTGAAACTTTGCTTTCCTGAGTGCCAAGTATTCCATAATACTGGAGAACCATAGTCAATGTTAACCATTCAAATCAGCGTAGAGAGGACATCTTGGGTTAAAGCAAGTTGAGATGTTAACTTCTAGGCCATAGAAGGGTTTAGGACAATTGCAGATCAGGAGAGGGGACTTGGATAGTTTTATGCTCTAAGTTAAAAGTTGGAGCCTTTTTAGGGTTACTCAAAGGCTGCAGTTCTTTCCAGAGACTCAAATAGCATGACATATTTCCAGACATCCCTGTTATTGCACTGTTCCTCATAGCTAGTGCTTGTGACCTTCATTTACATTCGGGCATTAGCTGCCATCCATTCATCGCCACAGGTATGTCTTCTGCACTCGCTCTAGTGTAGACCCTGTGTTAAGGTTCCACCTCCCCCCAGAGCTCATCAGTCTTACAAACAGTGAAGACAACGGTGGGAAGAAAACAAGTAGAAAACAGAGAGGAGCCAGTGATTCTGCACATTATTCTGAACTCTATTGTATACTCTCATAGCTGTTCAAGATGGGCCTCTGGATTCCTTTGTAGACTCATTCCTTCCCAGCAGAGCATAGGTATGCATGTACAGGAGAAGAGGGTTGTACACACGCACACACACACACACACACACACACACACACACACACACACGAAGCATGCCATGCTCTCAAGTGACTCGCAGTTGTTTAGATTAATGCTTTGTCTTCATGGATCATATTCTCCCCCACCTCCTCACCTGGGTAACTTCCAAAAAAACCTGTCAAGTGTTAACTTTAGTGTCACTTCCTCTGGGACCGACTCTTTATGAGGTTTCTCCATTCCCTGACATTATCTTAAAGAAATCACTCTTCTTTGAGTGCAAGATTAAATTAAGGGCACAGAGACAGCAGAAAAACATACCACGTTGCTGCATCCCGCTTCTTTTATCTTGCTATTGTTTGCCATTTCTAATGAAAAAAAAAAAAAATCAAGCACTTCTATTACCTTTCCGAGATGGGAAAGGGGATGGCGACTCCTTCCCAGTGTTAGCTGGGAGGATTCATGGAGTAAGAGGGTGTGCTGGGGAAATGCATAGAAAGGATAAAAGGAAGTTCGGAGGAGTAGTAAACAGGAAGCATTTGCACGGCTTTCCAAAGGATTTCATTCTGTTTCCACTGTGAGTTCCACATAGAGTGGGATATGAAAGGGGAAGCAAGTAGGCTGGACTGGGGAGGCACAGTGTCAGCTCAAAGGCAGGGTCTGAGAGACGGAACCAGGCCTTGGCAAGATCTTGGAGTTGGAGGAATTGGTGATGCTGTCCCTCCTAGAGAGGGTGGACTTGACTGAGAACCTCAGCCAGCCAGCAGCACAGTAGGAAAGGAGGGAGGAATGTGGTCCAGAGGGACAACCACTGGAACCCTCCCTCAGTCTTGCTGCTTCCCCCAAACCACACTTCCTCCTCCATATGCAAGTAGCAAGGCTCACTCAGAGCTACTCTGGAGTCTTCTCTGGAGGTGTCATGATGCAGCTGTTCCACTTCCCCTGGCAGGGAAGATGTGTTCCCCCCCCCCATAAAATATTTATTAGCTGTGGCTATGCTCATTTCTCCAATTAGAATATTGTGTTTTACAAGCACAGACCGCACACTACGTCCCCCTTCCATTCTGTCCTTAGCCAGAAGCTAAGCAAAAATCAGGTGCCAGGTAATATTCGAGTGGCTTAACTAAATGAGAACCCAGGTAAATGAAGGTCTGCCTTGTGGTACGTCAAGTACCAGTTTTCAATTTGAGAATTTTAAATACATTTGTAAGCAATAAACTTAATTGTCTTTAGGTAAGGAAAAATTCAAACTATGTATCTTTGTAGATATTCATTTATTGTTGTATCATGTATACATAAAAGGTTATGCTGATGTTTTGAGAAAAATAGAGCATGTCTTTACTTTTAAAATTGATATGAATTTCATCTCCAATACAACCAATCTTGATAAAAGAAGGTACCATTTCCATAACATCTTTTTTAGTTACTAAAGCATAAAATAATCCTCAGTTAGTAAAAGTCCTGTCTCTTGTTTGGCAATGCAGGGTGAAGTACGCAACTTATATAAAGAAAATCTGAGCATTCTGGAAGCTGCTAAAAAGTATGGCTATGAAGTAGTAGACACATTCACTATCACAATGGGACGGCACAAAGAATTCCTGCAGGGCAACTGTGGATGCCATTTTCATGAGGTATTTGTACAGGCTCTCGGGGTTGTACATCATTGGGTTGCTGGGTTTGTTTTTGTTTGTTTGTTTGTTTGTTTATCTTAGACCTTTAATGTATTGCCTGTGTTGTTTCGAATAAGAAACATCACATAAAAAGGAGACTAAGTGGCCACCAGCTTTGTGAAATGAGGCATTAGAAGTCAGAGTTCAGACACTGAAAACTCTCGGGATCGTGGATGGTTGAAGGCAGGAAGGTGTGGGAGTCGGAAGAAGGCTGCCTCCTCCAAAAGACTTCACACCTCCCTGCCTTGCACCTGAAATCCCACTGAGTTAATTAAGACTTCCCTCAGAAAGGTTACTTACAGGAACCTGTGACTCGAAGATATCTACTTCACAAAAAGCCCACCCAAGATGGGTGGTACATCATAGAAACGGCCCTCCCAGAGTACCCAGCTCAATCTGCTGGCAGTTCTACCATAGTCTTCTACCCCCTAACAGGGTCACTTCTTAATGGAGATCGTATTTGAGAATCCTGTAGCCTTCTGAGATTCTTGAGTCTTCTAAGTTTCTTAGCTGCTTGAATTGTTCAAATAGCTCATGTGGCTCTAGGAGGGAATGCTTCAGTTCAGAAGAAACAGCCCCGCCCCACTTAGAATCTGAGCTCCTTTGTTAACCCTTGCATGCGTGAATGCAGGTCCCAGGAGACTCCGCTGGCACTCAGAGGGAGGATATCCCAGTTTACCTTCCCATCAGATCTTGATTCACTCAGTTTCTTCATTCTCAATTGGTTCCTTTTACAGTCCAGAATACATTTAGTCAATTGACTAGTCGTATGGTAATTTATTTCTCATCCTGTTTATTTAGCTGACAACATTCCACCTTGATCCTCAGATCCTCACAATACCCAAAAGCCATTAAGACAGTGCCTGTTCCTTATGCTTTGCTAATAGATGCACATCATCTTCTTAAATGACCAGTGACACTAAATCTCAGAGAAGCAAGAGCCAGAAGCCACTGTGGAGAACATCTTAAGTTTTGAACTATCGGCCTGAAACTTGGCTATATTGTTTCAGAACAGATCTGAAGTGGTAGGACACTGTGTGTCTACTAATTACTTCCACAAGAAAATATACCACCCATAGGATATGTGTCCTATTTATAAAAAATACATGCTTAGAAAGACAAGCCTGAGTAGTTTGGAAGAGGACAAACAAAACACAAGGAACCATCCCAGGATCATGGGGTATCTCACAAAAGCGAGCTCATCATCACCAAGCGAAATGAAGTGGGCACTTTGAAAAACAGCATACCTTTTTAAACCTCTTTTAGAAAATGTGTCCTTGTTTATGTTTATATAATGTGTCTTTAGTTAGTACACTGGAGGAGGGGTCCATGCTTTTCATTTTCCACTTTAGAGTACTGAGAGACTAAGGACTTGTCCTCCAAAGACGGAGAACACAGCTCCAGTTATAAATGGAGGATGCCTTCCTCACATGATCGTATTACATCTATCTCCCGTCATTTACACTAATAGTCCTGGAATTTAAAAACCACACACACACACACACACACACAAAAATTCTTTGAGCCGCCTGCAGTAGAAATACTGATTTATAATTACTTCTAGCAGAGACTCTCTTTAATTCACAAAAGAAGGATTAAAGCAAGATAGGGAAAATATTTCACTTATGAGGTTATAATGTCCTACAACCATCACACACACATGGCGTTTTGCCTAAGGTTTTGATGGCAAGCCACGCGCGTCTCCCACAGCTGATGTCAGCCGATTCCCAAGTGCTTCGGTCCATGCTCAAGCTCTGAGGATTGTGATCAAATCAGCTTTCAGGGGACACTTGCCTTTGTGGCTATGACACGGACTTGATGAGATCATCTTTCTCAAGCTTACTCACTGATTGATCTGGTGCAGGAGTTTTATCCTTATACTCAACTAAACAACCCTCGTGCGCAGTGAAGGGTACTTTTGAGGAGTTGGTGTAAGCATTGCAGTGAGAAATTAAAATCTCATTGCTGTGTCGCCAGAGTTCTACTGCAGACATAACAAACCTGCTCCTGTGCACCCTGCCTGCCGCAGGTGAAAGTGAAGGTCTTGGGCAGCCTCTTTTGTCTGCCAAGGCAGCAAAGGAGGATAGGCGGCCACCATGAACCTACAAGCTGTTTCCAAATAGTATGCGTACAGCTCGACTCAGAAGTTCCCGCTGATTGGCAAAATAGGTGTGTCTTTTTCTGGGCGGGAACGGAATCTTATTTTCTCAGTGTTTTTTGCAGGACAACAAACAGGATCCTGGGAGTTCTTGCCCAATAGAGGATTCATAGGGTGGCATTCGTTGTAGAGCAAACATCTTCTGTGAAAAGCAGAGACCTGGAAACTATTCGGAAATATCAGCCCAAACCTAGCTACGAAAAGGACAAACCCACGGAGACAGCTGGGCGGCTGTTAATTAGTCTACTCAGTTGTGCAGGCCTTCCCTTTAATGTATGGCTACGATGACTGTATCTTTGGACTCAGGCAATAGGAAGCACCTGGCTTAAGCCCAAGCAGGTTGCCTTGGTGTGTACATGTGGGAAGGGAAGAAGAAAGAATTCTTTATTGTTTGACCTAACTGGATAAATGACATGATGGAGCTTAGACAGATTTTTTTTTTCTCTTCTTCATGATTTAAGATTTAGCATCTAAACACAATAAGGACTAAGCTAAGAAAAGATCTAGTTCTTTTCAAAAGGGACTTCTGAAAACACCACTAAGCAAATTAGCCTGTACAAAGCAGCATGCTTTATTTTTGTGACAATTCCTATCCTCTCTCTGATCAAGAGAATCCTCGACTCTACTGGCCCACCAGTTATTTCACAGCCAAAAACCAAACACCCATCTGGATAAGTGAGTTTTACTCTCAGTGACTCTTACTGCCTGGTTTTGGAGTAACTTCTGAGATCTACTTGCTGAACTTTTGAGTAAATTCTCCATTATCCTGGATGAGTGGGAGTCACACCAGTGGCCATCGCTACCTCCACTTCCTTAGGGTTTCCAAGCCCCACGGCCATTTTCTTTCTAACTTATTTCATTCTCACGTCTTCCCTCTTAAAAAAAAAAAAAAAAAAAAAAAAAAAAAATCCTTTCCGAAATAGAATCGTCATCGTGTTCTTCAGCATTCTGATTCTTCTCATCTGCTGTCACCTGCCTTCCCTTCATTTCTTCTTATAGCCCGAGGGACAAAATGGTCTTATCTTCTCAACTGGAGTCATGGGAGGGTAAATGGAGGGGTCTCAGGGTTCCTCCTGGAACCAAAAAACCCAAAACAAAACAAAACAAAGCAACAACAACAAAATCCAGGATAAGTTTTTGTATTGCTCACATTATATTACAATATAGGAACCAGCATGGCACGTTTAGGTAACATTTATACCCTTAACTGCCACAAAGGAGACAAAGTAGAAGTTTTATAGTTGGTTCTCAGGCCATTGGATTACTGTATTCCTCTGGAGGTCAGAGGACTATATGTGCTTAAAAATTAAAAATGCTTTCAGAAATAGAATATTACAAGGACATTCTGTAACATTTCATTTAGTGGCTTCCTCAGAAAAACAGTCTCTGTAGGTGTTTTCATCCACTCATGTTCTGATTGACTGGCAAAGTCATATCCTTACAAGTATGGTTAGAGGTCTAGGAGAGGACAGCTGTTTGGTTTTTTTTTTTTCCTATCAGAGGAAAGCATGAAGCCTTGTTCCAAATTTACAGCCCTCTCACCCCTAATAGTATTGTCACATATACGTAAGTGCATAAATGTATAAATGCAACCTGCTAAGTCTGTTTAATGCAGGTTGTATATACACAGTTCTAGGGATGGCCACTTGCTCAGACCAATGAGGTGCTCGTTCCTAGGAGAAAACTTATTCTCCCTCTCTCTACAGTCAGTAATTTCGAGTAATTCTCTGTCTAGGGATGGAGCCCTGTGTTCTTTTTCTCTCTCCACTTTAGTGCATCTATTGGTGTCATTGTCGTTCAGGCCTTGTGTAAGCAACTATGTTGTGGAGTTGATAGGCGTAGGTTCCCTGTCATTTCTGGAAGACATAATCATATAGTTATTTTCTTGGTTCTGTGTCCAAGTGGGTATAATCTTTCTACCCACTTCTCCCGCGGTCTTCCCTAAGCTTTAGGTATATGGTTGTGTTGTAGATGCATCCATTTGGTCTGGGTGCCCACATGATTAGGTGTTCTCTGCATTTTGACCATTGTGGCATCTTGTAATGATCTCTATCTGCTGCAAAGAGAAGCTTATCTGTGTGCACAAGGGCAAGCATTTAGAATGCATTTAGGAATTATACTGGTTTAATAAAGTGGTTGTAATATGTTTCTTCTCTAAGATACATGGCTCTACTAGCCCTAGGTAGTGTTAGTTGATTGATTGGCTAGGTTTCAAGTAACCTTCATGATTTCCTTCCTGTTGAGTGAGCCTTTAAGTCTAATCACACAGGTATTGGTTACCTCCTAGATATAAATGCCACTATTACACCTTTAGGAATAGCTTAGTATTTTTAGTAAATTACTATGACAATATTCTCAGAAAATGCTCTTAAGTTCTCTAACAGCTTTACTACTCTTATGAAATCAGCTGGAGAATGCATTATAGGATTAAAAAAAAAAAACTCATAAACTATATGTCCTAAAAGACAAGACTCAAATATCTTTTAATTTTTGTTCCCATTTGTATGGCCTGTACTGTCATTTACAAACTAAAGATTTTGCTTACCCTTTCATACCAAAACAACCCAAATATGTCTGTTACCAAGTTCTGTTTACATATGCATCCTCTTCTAAGCCTTTGCCCTATATTCTGTTCCAAATACAGCAATCTTGTTTATTCTTTGAGGCAGTCATCCAGCATTTGTTTAGTGAGTCCATTTCTTGAGCTAAACAGTAGGGAGTAAAAATAAATAAAACACATTTGCTCCTAGTCTCATATTACTAAAGTGCAAGTTATAAAAACCCATATAGCATAATATATAGAGTAGTATGTTAATGATATGTAGAGGCCGTAGTGGTCACACCAAAAGATGTATAGGACCTGGTCTGAGGATTAAGTGAAGCTCCTCTTTAAAAAACAAACAAACAAACAAACAAACAAAACAGAACCAAAAACAAAAAAATAAATCGGCTTAGTTGGATTGTGGTGGAAAACTGGACCTAGCCAAGACCCAAGGATGTAGGCCATTCTGACTCCATGGACCAGGGAGAAACTCGGATATAAGCTGCTGTTCTCAGAGAACAAGGAGTAATTCTGGATATGGTAGAGCATCAGTGAAAAAGAGGGACTGGCCCAAATCGTGGTGAGAGCTTAGCCTGTAAACCTGTAGTTAGTGGACAGCCACTGAAACTCTTCAGGGGAGAATGAGTTGGTAGTATTTTTGTCTGAAAAAGTTGTGACAGAAAACCTGAGAGACGTCTTTAAAATATTCACTGCTCTTTCAGAGAACCTGTGTATTATTTTCAGCACTTACCTGGTAGCTTACAAGTGTCCACAACTCCAGTTCCAGGGGACCTGACTCTGACTAGATGATTGTGCCCACATGTTGCACACATAACTACAGGCAAACACGTGTGCACATAAAATAAAAATAGACACATCTATTTTCAAAAGTCAGGGCATATAGCCAAGAAGAGGGGGATACAGAGAGAACTAAAGCAAAAATGTAAGCTAACTTTTCCAGAAGTCAGATGAGAAAAGGTGAAGGCCTACTCCAAAGAGCGAAGAAGCGACAGGCCTAAGACAGAAGTGGAAGAACACAAGCTATTTTTAAAGAGCATAATCTGTAGGTTTTATCTGTGGAATGAAGGTGTGGGAAGAATCAAAGGGGATTCCTAACTTGCATGACTTGATTAGAGAGCTGAGACATCAAGTGAGACAAAGAAGAACTGAAAAGAGATCAGCTTAGGGAAACGATGACGAGCTCTGTTCTCAACACATTGCCTTTGAGATGCCTGCAGGACATCCAGGTGGTGTTCTGAACCAACGGACAGTTGGATACACAGGTATGAAGATCACAGGGCAGGTTGAGACTGGAGGTAGGATCAGGAGTCATCAGTACATAAGCAATAGTTGAAGCCATAAAAATAGACCAGGAAAGGCTTGGGGAAACATGATCATGTAAATTTAGAGCGTGAACGGTTAGAGGTCGAGCTGTAATGTCTTTTGTCCAAGTCCACGAATGGTGCCCTGGAAAGCCAGAGTTAAAAAAAATCATCAAGACGGAAGCAGCAATGTCAAATGCGGTAGACACTGCATTTCAGATTAGGACTTTAAATTCTCATTGTAGGGCATGGTGAAGGTCCTATCAGACATTGAAGTGTATAACAAGATACTGGAGCAGGAAGGAGAGACCATCAATTGTGAAGATATAACACATGGGGAAAACAGGATTTCAGAGGCCTTTTATCTAAAAAAAAAAAAAAGAAAAAAAGAAAAGAAAAGAAAGCAACAAAGAGAGAAAGATGGTGGATTTAGGCGAGAAAGGAATTTATCATGTTTGCTTACTCAAGAGAAATAATCAAGAGTTAAAAATACAGATAAGATTGAGGCTGCTGGAGCAACGCCTCCCTCCACTGAGATGGGCAAGAACTCAAAGTCACTGGTAAAAGAGGGAGGAGGTGTCCTCAATGCCTGGGAGGAGATAGCCTGTGCAAAACAAACTCAATGGTGGCTTTGTAAATTGTTTTTTGTTTTGTTTTGTTTTGTTTTGTGTGTGTGTGTGGGGGGGTATCTATATACCTTTGTTTGGACACTTTTTTTAAATCTTACTGGTGCTTGTAGGGTTTCTGATCTTGTGATTTTATGAATTTTGTTTTCACTGGTGTTGTGCCTGTTTGTATTTCTTCTGCTTTGTGGCTGGGTTTTTTTTTTCCACTATTATTATCAGTATTATTCCTTGTTTCCTTTTTTATTTGCCTGTTTTCTAAAAATAAAGAGAAAGAAGGTGGGGAGTTGGATGGGTAAAGAGGCGGGAAGGATCTAGGAGGAGATGGGGGAGGGGAAACCACAATCAGAATATAGTGTATTAATTTTCAATGAAAAGGAATAGTACTCCATCTTGAGTAGTTGGCACTGTCAATTAAATCCAAAGTCTTTCTCTTAAGAAGGATAACTGGATGGAAAGGAAACAAAGAGTGTCATTGTTTTATGTCACACTGGTATTTTGCTTCTATGTGGTAACTACATATCTCATACTTGGCAATACCGGAGCTCAGAATGCCAGTATTGGTAGAAAAGTGAGCTCACCCCTCAGCATGTCATACTGATGCAGTAGACCATGATGGCAAGAGGCTCACTACCAACTTTAAACCATCTAATTGAGGTTCTGAGCTGCCAGGAGTGGTGCCATCCATACTGTTTCGTGTTCTGTCTTGGTGAAGACAGGACATATATTTGAAAAATACTACACCTCTACTATGTGGATTCTCAAATAATATTAGGATACTAAGTGATCTCAAAACCCTTACAATAAATAAAGTTGAACATTAAACTGAATATGATGGGTGCACGCTGTTCATCCCAGCACTCTCAAGACTGAGGCAGGAGGATGACTGAGTATAGGAATTTGAAATCAGCTTGAGCAACAGAGTGAGGTAACAGAAAGTAAGATGCTGCCTCACCAACTAATTAATAATTAGTTAATTAATTATTTAGTTAACATCTAGATTAGTTTGATACTAATGTCTACATTGGTTTTTTTTTCCAAACTCTTCTGAGCATGAAAACATTTTTCTTTTTATTTCATAAGTTCATTTGTCTATTTATTATCAGATGTGAGTTAAAGGGTTTGATCAGTTTTTCAGACAGAGACAGTACTTCTTAGAAAGCCCTTCACATCTGCTAAATGAGAAAACGAAAAACATCCTTATTTCTTGACCACTTGCTGTCTTACTCTAAATGAAGAGTTGGCAAATCCGATCCAAAATAGAGTCATTGCAGTCAGTAACCTCTCCCCATTGCAAATGGCGAGTCATCCCTGGGCTCCCAAGATCCAGAGACACTGTGAACATCCCCACGCTCTGCCAGAGCACAGAACTGATATTAGCTCTGGGAATGGTACTGAGACCAGATGTGGAAGGAACGGTGACCACCTCCTACTACAGCGAGCCCTGACTATTTGTTTTACAACCTTGTTCTCTTGTGTGGTTCACTTTACTTGAAAGAACAACTAGTCACATCCCAAAATGAATGGTGGGAAAGCAGGTCTAGTGAATAGACCTGATATCAGGCATGGGGTTCAGGCTAAAGTAAGAGGTATACAACTATTTCCTTTCTCTTTCACTAAAATTCCTGGGAGCAAGATTCTAAAAACATAAAGGTCTTTACTTCACCCAAAGAACTCATCTTATAAAATATGACTTAGAAGGCAATAGAAATTAGAACTTCAGTTGCCTAGGGAAGAGAGGCACCCGTGCGAACCCACTGGTTGCTGATTGCCTTAGTGGTTTGTGTTTCTTTTTTTGTTTGTTTGTTGTTTGTTTTGTTTTTCAAGGCAGGGTTCCTCAATGTAACCAGCTCTAGCTGTCCTGGACTCACTTTGTATACCGAGTTGGCCCCAAACTCACAGAGATACACCGGCCTCTGCCTCCCAAGTACTGGAATTAAAAGTGTTTGCCACCATGCCCGGCTGATTGCCTAAGGTTTTACAGCAAGCTATTTGTGCAAAACTGGTCAGCCACTGGCTCCTTTCTCCAGGTCCATGCAAACATGAAGCGGCATCCATGCTTATAGTATCTTACCAGTGAACTGCAGAGTTTAAACTGGAAGCACAGATGCAGTGAAGAACAGTTGAATCTTGGGGCTTGAAAGAGGATATAAAGGCAAAGTGTATACCTGATGGAGAAAGCTCTTGAACCTGTTCCCCAGCCCTTGGAGTACAGCAGTCAGAACAAGCCCTCAGAGGTCTCCCGATGAGAAGTGAAGTCCCTTAAAAAAAGACCAGTGTTGTCAGAGCAAATGCCTACAGGGAAGCTAGCAGTTGAAAGCACTGGCCACCCAAAGTATCTCTGAGTCTTTGTTTTGTTTTGCTTGTTTGTTTATTTGCTATAGTCAGATTTTTCTAGAACTCATTGTATACTCCAAACTGAAATAGTCTATGGGTGATCCTCCTGTATCAGCAACCCCCCTCTCCCAGATTATTAGAATTATAGGCCTGAGAGTCCATTCCCAGGTTGATACCTTATTCTTAAATATTAAGTTGAAGAGAAAGCAGTGAAACAGACACCTGAGAGGAAACATCCAAAGGATCCGAAGACCCCAGAGATATGTAGAACTGAAGGAAAGCCAGAACTCAGCTTAGAATCATTGAGACTAAGGGTATATTTGATTTAAGGATGGACGTTGGGAAACTACATGGGATTGTAATAGTCTGGAATCCCATTTAATCACGCTGCTTATCTTAAAGTATAATTTGTTCTCAGAGCCGATACTGAGGGCCTATGGCACTGGTTCTCAACCTGTTGGTTGTGACCCCTTTGGGAGTTGAATGACCCTTTCACAGGGGTCGACTAAGCCCATCAGAAATATCAGATATTTATAGTATGTGTCATAACAGTAGCAAAATTGTAGTTATTAACCAGCACCCAAAATAATTGTATGGTCATGAATCACCACAGCATGAGGAACTGTATTAAAGAGTTGTAGCATGGGGGAAGGTTGAGACCCTCTGGCCTAGTGGGTTAAACTCTCAGAAAAAGAAGGATTATAAAGGAGGTATAGAAGATACCCTTAAAACATGCTATCTTGAACCCCACTCCTCAGCATCTTTATCTCACTTGAAACTTGGACTCAAAAAATTAAAAAACAAAAAAGAAACCTGAACTCCCTTGAATCGCTATTTTGAATATTTCATAATTAAATATCTGGGGAGTGGGAGGAAGAAAATCATTCTTTTCTATCTTCCAGAGTTGTGCGATGTCCTGAAATGGAATTAAAAATTAGAAATACTAGCTTCTAGATGGTTTATGTTGCTTTAGTTTGATCCCGTTTCTGTGGATTCTTAGGCTTCTTAGCTAGTTGTGCTTTTGAGGCACATTGGCATGCCAAGTGACTAAAAGTAAACAGTACTTCAGCAGTATACACTTGTAAGTTGAAAGCATGTTTTCTATGGTCAACTGCATGGTCTCTAGCTTTAGAGAGCAGTCAGGTCACCTTGTAGCTCTCAAATCCCATCCGTGATCCTCATTCAAGTCTGCAGTCAGAACGCCCCTCTGAGCCAGCCCAGGGCAATTCTGGAAGACTTGCACCATAGAAATTGTTTCCTATTTTGTTCTCTGAACCTGGAACCACATCAAAAGTTCTCTGGAGGTTATTCAGGTCGAGATCAGTTTTAGAAAAGGTATTTGCTTGCTGCATATCTGCCTGATGGATTTCCAGTTCTGCAAGCCTGTGCTCTCTGCACGGGCTTTTGGAAAATTAAAAGTTATTTCAGATGTAGCTATTAATTGCCATGGCAAGACTTTCATTCTGATGAATGTTTATGTGAAATCAATTTTGAGTGTTGAAACTGCCTGTGCTTATAGTTAAAATTTCAATGCTAGTTTCATGGTGTAACTTAAAATAATTTTCTGTTTGGAAAGTCTTAGCAAAAATCCTGGGTCAAAAGTAATCAAGTTGAAATCTGGCATCTTTACACATTCTAAAATATCTCTATGACCACATTTTTATTTACACAGAAATAAAAACATATAATTGCAAACTGAGAGATATCTCAACATATTAAAAAAATAACTATGGGAAAATAAAAGTTACTTCTGGGCTGCAAGGGACAAAAATCTCTTTTCTCCTTCGACTGAGGCATAGGTGGTTGATCGCCTCTGGAATTTTTATTTGCCTGTCACATTGGTTTCCACTCTCAAATTATCCTAAGTACCACAGCTAGCAGATTGACATATCAATTACTATTGAAAGACTGTAATTTTGACCTGCAAATAAAGTTAGAACTCCATACCTGTGTATAGCATGTTCTAAGCTAGATCCTTGCTATGCTAAATCTCTATTATAAGACAGACAAATGGTGAGACATTAGCATTTTGAACAATGTTATCACGATAATAGACTGTCACATTTAGGAAACCAATTGTCCTCTACGTCTCCTTAATTTAAAGTATACTTCACAACAGCAAATGTAGAAAGTAGGCCAACAAAAAATGGAGGAGCTAGAGAAAGGACCCAAGAAGCTGAAGGGTTTGCAGCCCCTTAGGACGAACAACAATATGAACTAACTAGTACCCTCAGAACTCCCCAGGGACTAAACCACCAACCAAAGTGTACACATGGTGGGACTAATGGCTCCCTGTAGAGGTGTTCTGTACACCTGATCATCTACATCCATTGTCCTGATCTCAAGGACTAAATCCTTCATTGGTTTTTTTTTTTTTTCTAATAGCTAATTTATACTGTTTATTGTCATTGCTCAAAGGCTACCTGACATTTGTGTCACTAGCTGCTCTCTTTCAAAGGTACACTACACTTGACCCGTCAGTTGGATTTTAGCAGCCCCAAATGGTCCTTTAAATTCTGGGAGGATCCCAATTGGCTGGTTTCCACAAAAGATCAAAGGGAAGGAGCTTTTTTACTGTACAGGTATCAAACATCTTTGGCAGAGCATTTCCAGCCCTTAAGAATGTGTCTAAATTACTTTTTTCTCCACTTTAGAGACTGGGAGTAAAATAAGATGATATTTTGACACTTGAAGACAAGGTTGCAATTTGAAGGCTAGATGCCAATTTTTACAAATAAGTTCAAAGAAATAATAGCCCTGTAAAGAGACTCTCATGCCTACCATAAATTAGCACCGAGTTTTCCTAATGTACCCAGGAACTATTCATTACATGGAAACAACATGGTGCCTGACCTTGTAGATCTAGTCCCAGACAATGTCTTTGAAGTCACTTCATTCTTGTTCTCACTTCAAGTATCTTAGACATGTATCTTTCTATAGTCCCCTTGAGGGTAGGGACCAGATCTGAATTCCTCCATGTGTTTTCTAGTGCAGAGAACTCTGAATATTAAAAGGTGGGCGTTACATGGAGGGGGTAGTCATAAGTATTTATATATGAACTACTACTTTATTTTATTTCTTTTTCTTTTTCATTGCAAAGGATAACGTGAATTTTTGTTCACTCTAAGAGTTTAAAAATAAGTATAAACAATAAAAATAGAACTCTTCCATGCACATTTGCAATGTGGTACATACATCCACTTTAAAACTATATTCTTGATTTTAATGCTATTTATTTAAAAGTGTTGGGCTGTCAACATTTATGGTTGCTAGATTTATAGAACACGGAGAACAATTTAGAATTTATTTCTCTATAAAATGAAAACTATGAAATGCCATTTAATCTGTAAAATAGACATTGTTTTTTCCAGCTCGCTGTTGAATATTGCGTACATTGAGCGACGAACCTACATTTTAATTGTATATAATTCAGTGGCCTTTATTACATCTTTTTTCATTTTATTTATATGTGTGCATTTATGCATGTGCATACGTGTCTCAGTCAGAGAACGCATATACAAGAGTCAGTTTTCTCCTTCCACTGTGTAGGTTCTGGAGAATCGATTTCAGATTTTCAGGCTTGGTGGCAAGCACCTATGCCACTGAGCCAGCTTGAGGGTCCCTTGGACCCAAACTTTACAATCAAGTTCCAGAAAGCATAGCATTTAAGGATGCTCTCCATAAAGAAATGTTCTATCTTAATGTAGGCAGAAACATAATTATATAAGGCAAAATATGCTTGACAGTGCAACAAACATTGAGCATATGATTAATGCCAGATTTTGTCCCAATAACTGCATTCAGACCTCTGGCCTCTAAAAGTGGGCATGAGAGACCCACAGATATATTCAGTTCAATATGTTATCCAGCAAATTCCAATGTGCCCCACCCACTCATGATGAGCTCCAACTCCTGGAAGTAAGACAGGATGACTTTATGTGTACTTTGGGACAAGCCACTCCAGTGAGCTCAGTGATCACTGAGTTACTCCAGCACAGGCCACTGCCTTCTTGATGAGACTCAAGCTCTAGGTAAGCCATATCTGCAGCAAAGTGGAAAGGTTGGTTTAGCTTATTTCCCCACAAGCTTCTTAGC